>JZRM01000214.1:0-182334 GCA_000963415.1 Blastocystis sp. subtype 6 | reverse complement strand
TATACAAAATAGCGAACGGAGCCTCCAGCTCTTTCCCGAAACAAGGCGGAGGAATACCTAAGAAAAATAAACAAGCAAGTTAAATCTACCTCTTCTTAGTATTATAAAGAGCGAAATAAGAAAGAGGAAAATAATAAACGGGGGGAGGACTTGAATTTTTTCTTCTTTTTGTATTAAGACATATCAAAAATATTTAGATGAGTTATGTATTTTTTATTAATTTTACACAATGAATGTGGTTCACCTTTTAAGATGTGAAAAAAAGTTTTTAGATTGTGTCACAAAACCGGAGAAAATAACAAAACTTATCAGACAAGAGATAAATTCATTAAAAAAATGTATGATGAAAATATGGTTTATATGCTTCGGGTTATTGGGTCTTTTTCAGCCATTATTTTCTCAGACCTATGAGGAATGGGTGAAACAAGAGAGGGCTCAATACGACCGTCTTGCCAAAGAAACGAATCGGGGATTGGAAGAATTGCAAAAAGACTATGATAATTTTGTGAAACAGAGAGATCAGGAATTTGCAGAGTTTCTCAAACAACGATGGACAGAATTTGAAATATTCAAGGGGAATTTACCGCGGCGGGATCCGGAACCTAAAATCGCTCCGGTTGCGGAAAAACATTCCAGGACTTCAATAGTGGAATTGCAAACAACCGAAAGGCCTGCTGAGGATACCCGTTTAATTGCAGCGCCGCTTCCACGGGTGAAAAAGAGTATTCAGAAGGGGTATCCGCTCCTTCGTTTCGATGTGAATTTTTATGGAAACCGTCTGAAGCTGGGGGTGGATCAAGATTTGTGTATGCCTTTTACGGGTAAATTGACGGAAACTGCTTTTGCCGATTATTGGTTAAGAATGAGCCGTACAAATTATGATGATTTATTGGATCGGTTATTCGGATGGAAGGAACAGTTGGGGTTGAATGATTGGGGGTATTATATGTTGTTAGGGCGATGTGCGGAAATTTTTGTAAAAGATGAAAATTCACGTCAATTGTTGATTTGGTTTTTGATGAATAAATCGGGATATTCGGCCCGGATAGGTTATGGAGGGGGGGAGGTTGCTGTATTATTGCCGGCAGTTCAGGATATTTTCTTTTTATCTTTTATCGTAAAAGATGGGGTTCGTTATTACATTACCCGGCCTTTAAATAAGTCCCTTTATACTTACGATAAAAATTTTTCAGGTAGTAATCGTTGTCCGGATTTGCGTTTTTCTTCTTCTTTGAATTTTTCTACAAAACTTTCTGGAAAGCGGTTGCTGAACTACAAAGGGCAGGAATACACTATTTCTTATAATCAGGGGGTGACAGCTTTCTTCAAAGATTACCCTTCTACGGAATTGAATGTTTATTTCGAGACTCCTTTATCGGCTACTTTAAAAGAAAGTATAGAAGAGAATTTCCGGTCTGTTTTACAGCCAATGTCTCAGGAGAAGAGAGTGGAATGGATATTGGGTCTTTTGCAGCAGGCCTTTCCTTATAAAACAGATGAAGAACAATTTGGGCACGAAAAATATTTCTTTTCGGAAGAAATGTTTTTTTATCCTTACAGTGATTGTGAAGACCGGGCAGTTTTGTTTTCTCGTTTAGTGGATATGTTGACGGGATTGCCGGGAATAGGATTGAGCTATCCGGGGCATGTGGCAGCTGCTGTTAAATTGCCGGAGGAGGTAAAAGGGGATTATGTGAAATATGGTAGGGAATTATATACTGTATGTGATCCGACTTATATGGGAGCTGGAATAGGAAGGGGTATGCCTGAATTTATAGGGAAAAGAGTGGATGTCATTCCCGTAATGGGACGTCAGATTACCCGGGAACGTGAAGATCGTATTGCTGCTTTGATTGACAAGGCGGGAGGGACAATTTTAAATCGTTCGAGCCTGATGCAGTTTGCAGAGGATGGGAATGTATATGTAGCAGGAATTTTTGAGCATAAATTTGAAGATGGTTCCAAGCGCTTTGTTGTACCGGCTAAAAATCGGATGATCTTTGTGGCTAAGGTAGATAATCAGAATCGTTTTGAATGGGTTTTACCTTTAGGAGGAAAAGGGGTAAATATGCCTCATCATTTAAAAATAGATGGAAATCGGATTTTGTTGTCGGGGACTTTTGAAAAAGATGCTGATTTCGGTGGAATCCGGCTTCAGGCTAAGGCGGGAAGTGATTTATTTACGGCGGGGATTGCTCCTGAAGGAAAAGTGATGTGGGCATCCGGGGCTGGTTTACAACCCAATGAAGAAAAAACCGGATTTAATTATATTGTTCGTTTTGGAAAAAAGGGAGAAGTATTGCAAAGTGAAATACAGCCTGATGCAGTAGGTTCTTTTTTGTCGGGTATATACATTACTCGTAAAGAAGAAGTAGTTGTGGCCGGGGCCTTTAACCGATGGACAGGGATTGCCAAACTGGCAGCTTCCAACAAGCAGAAGATGAGTGTGCTGAATATGCCGGAGCAATTAAAGGAATTGGCTGATGATCAGGTAAATAATCAGACGGATAAAGGTTTAGCGGGTTTGTTAGCTGTTATTGCGATGATACAGGAGCACGATACGCCTGTAAGTGGATTGATGGCTCTTCAAGCTTTGGATCAGTACAACCCTACTTTTAAAACCCGTTGTCCTGCAATCTATAAAAATATAGGAAAGATTGAATTTATCCGGGGAGAGGAGGGGATTATACAGATGAAAACTCAAAATGGGAAGGCTGTAAATTTTGATAAAGTACAGGTGAAAGACGGAAGTCGCATGCGGGTCATTCCCATAGCGGGAAATGATCTGAAAGTGGAAATTATAGACGGTATACAGGTAGGAAAAGCTTTTATCTGGTTCCGTTTAAATGAAGTTACATTAAAACGGCAAACAGGGGATATGATTTTTGATTATGACAAAGATCATACCTTGAGAACCTTTAACATGAGCCGGGATATTTTGAATTGAAAAGAAAACAAAAATCAGACATTAATAGGTAATACAAATAGATTAATAAACAGATTAGACTCATGAAAAGATTAGCGACCATTGTGATTTTATTGATGTGTATTTTAGTAAGTGTACAGGCTCAAAAAAATCAGAAAGAAGTGTTATTAGTAGATTATTTTGTTTCTGGGAATGTAAATCAGGCCTATGCTAAAATGTTGCGGGATGCTGTAATTGCTGGTATTCAGCAGACCAACCGACTGACTGTTGTGGATGTAGAAATGGAACCTACTTTAAAATTGGAAGAAGGGAGGCGTCAGGATGAGAGGGCAATGGGAGATCCTGTGGCACGTAATCAGGTAATGCAAAGATTGGGAGCGAACTATGCTTTAACCGGAAACATTACCCGTATGGAGGGAGTGAGGATGCAAATGAGTGATGGATCTTACTATTATGACGGTCAAATTGCTTTTGATTTAAAAGTAGTGAATGTAATAGATGGATCGGTAAAGGTCAGTAAACCTTTTTCGTATGCTGGTTTGAATGCAAAGACCGGACAAACGCCGAATGAGGCTGTCATTAATACGACAGATTATATTAAAATGTCTATGCAACGGTTTGTGAACCAAAATTTTAAACTCGAGAATCGAATTATTTCTATCGAAAAAGTAAATAAAAAGAAGGCAGAGACGGTATACATAGATTGCGGTTCAGATCTAGGTATAACCAAAGGGCAGTTATTTGATGTATTTATTGAAAAAAACACCGCAGGTAAGAGTGGCAGACAAAATATCGGGACCTTAAAAGCGATAGACGTTCAGGGAGAAGAGTTGACTCTTTGTCGTGTAACAAAGGGGGGAGAAGCTATCCAGGAAGCGAATCTGGAGATGCAGAAATTAATCGTAGTAAGTGGGAAGAAAGCTTTTAATATTTGGGAGACTACCAAAGAAATAATGAAATAAGGGGACTTGGAACTAAAATAATGTAACTATAAACAGGATATTATGAAAAGACTGATTTGTTGTATACTATGTTTTTTATATATGACGGTAGGATTCGGGCAATCTTATTCAAATGATGTGACCTTGTTGAATAAAGATAAGAATGCAGTGACTGTCAGAACTTCCGGGATCCACGAAAAGAAAAAAGATGCAGCAGAAATGGCTGTTAAATCGGCTTTTTACACTTATTTCTTTATTGGTATACCCGGTTTAAATGATGATAAACCGTTATTGAAACCGGAAGATGAAATAAATTATCGGGATTATTTCGATCGTTTTTTTGAGCAGGGCCGATACCGTAATTTCGTAAGGGCTGCTATTCCGGAAGGGGATCCTGAAAAATTGAGGGCAAAAGATTTTAAGGCAACAGTACGTTTGACTTTTCAGGAGGAATTGTTGAGAAGAGATCTGGAGTTAAATAAAATTGCGATAAAGGGGGCGGACCGGACTTCTATGGAAGAGACGCAGGAACAAATTCAATTGCCGACTATAATGGTTGTTCCTTATAAAGAGGCAGGGCGTACATTTGAGCAGATTTTGAAGAATGATTACGACAAACGTATGGCTGTTGCGAAAGTACAGGAGGGATTTAACCGAAAAGGGGTGATGACAGTAGACTTTGAAGCTAAATTAAATGCAGCTAAGAGGGCGATGCAATACGAATCGAATAGTGCAGAGTCTTTTGATAAACAATTATTACGGAATTCCGGGTCAGATGTGTATGTAACGGTGGATATTTATAAAGATATTGCGCCAACGGGGAGTCGGGTTGCATTGACTTTAAAGGGGTATGAGACGGCTAGTGGAAATGTATTAGCCTCCCGTCAGTCTTCTTCTAACCGTTTCAAAACTTCCGCAATGGATCAGTTGTGTGTATATGCGGTCAATGATATTCTGGACGATTTTCTGAAAGATATAGCGACCAGTTTTGCTCATAAGATCGTAAAAGGAAATACGGTAGTATTAAATGTTTCTATTGCAGGAACGGCGGTACAGGATATGGAGACAGAAGTCGGGCCTCAGTCTTATCCGCTGGCGGATTTACTGCGTTTATGGGTTAAGAAAAATGCAGTAGGGGGTAAATACCATGTGCAAGGTAGTGTGGCGGAAGCAATTATTTTTGATCAGATACAGATTCCCAACCGGGATGAAAACGGAAATGCTTTGGATGTCAATGATTTCGCTTTCAGTATTTGGGAATATTTAAGAGGAGATTTGAATATTCCGTGTCGGAAAAAGGTAGATGGAAATACAATCTATATTATTATTGAGTGAGAAAGGATGGAAGGGGCATAAAGAATATAAATTTTAAACCGGAAGATATGAAACGGATAATATTATTATTTCTATTGTCGGTAATCGCATTGAGCGGATTCGGGCAGGAGCGACCGGATTGGGTGAAAAGCAGGCCGGTAAACACTTTATTTTATATTGGGATAGGCCGGGCTTTGAAATCGGAGGCGAACTACCAACAGCAGGCAAAACAAAATGCTTTGAGTGACTTGGTGTCAGAAATCCGGGTGGAAGTGTCCGGGAATTCTCTCTTGCAGCAATTGGATAATGGGCAGGAAGTGAAATCTGTATTTGAAGAAAATATTCGTTTACAAGCTAAACAGGATATCGAACGTTTTCAATTGGTGGACAGTTGGGAAAATGATACGGAATATTGGGTGTATTATGAGTTGAACAAATTCGATTATGAGGAGTATATGGAAAAAAGGCGGCAGCAGGTAATCCGTCAGGGATTTGATTGCTGGTGGAAAGGGCGGGAGGCCTTACAAAACGGAGATCTGACCTTGGCTGCAGAAATGTTTATGAAAGGTTTGGATGCCCTTCAGCCTTGTATTAATGAAGAGTTGATATGTGAATATGAGGGGAAGAAAATAGATATAGGGAATGAATTATATGCTTCCATGAAGGGTGTCTTTAACGGAATTTCTATCGTCCCTTCTGTTTCCTCAGTGAAGGGCAGGGCTTTTCAAGGGATAAGCGAACCGGTGATTATCCGGGTGAGCCGGGAAAATGTACCTTTACGGAATTTGAAATTGGAGTATAAATTTGCTTCCGGGGCGGGTCGTTTATCCGAAAATCCAATTACGGATGAAAGGGGAGAAGTGCGGCTTTATGTACAGAATATTTCTTCAAAATTAGCCCGGCAAGAAATACATATTTTTGTGAATCAGGCTCTTTTCCGCAAATATAAAGATACGGTATATGGAGGAATGCTGCAACATGTATCTGAAAATTTACCTATGGGAGTGATTTATATCGATTTGGAGAAAACGGCTGTAAATGCTTTATTGAAAACAAAGACCGGCAGTAATGAAAATATTGTCAGGGCTGTACGGAGTTTATTGACAAACAATTATTTCAATATTGTAACGGATCCGGCAGTAGCTGATGTCACTGTGGAAGTAAGCAGTACTTTCCGGAAAGGCGGAGACGCTCAGGGAGAAATGTATGATTTTACAGAATATTTCAGTGGAGTAACGGTAAATATTGTAAATAACCATAATCGTTCGGCTTTATTAGATTATAATATAGAAGACTTAAAGACTGTTGTTCCCAAAGGAACGTCGGCAGCTAATGCCCAAGCATCGGCTACCCGGGAGTTGATAAAGAATCTAAATCGGCAGTTGGCTCTTGCTTTGAAAAATATGGAGGTTCAACTGGAAGGAGAAATTTATGTGGAAAAAACAACCCCTACGCCTACTCCTACCCCTCCTGATCCAGTTCGGGAACGTCCGGAAAGGAAGCCTGTTGTGGTAACAGCACCTGTTCCGACTTATATAGAAGGAGAATTTGCTGAGGGAATTTTTATCCGGTATATAGGGAAAAAAGATTATGGAAATAAGAGTGTCTTTGAATTTCAGGTTATAAACCGGACTCCGGAAGATTATGTACTGGAATTATTCCAGAATTCTCAAATGATGATCAACGAAAAAGGAGAAGAGTTGAAAATTGAATCCATGAAATTAGGTTCTGATGAATCTGCCTGGAATGTAAGAGCGATGATATTGCCGGATGTCCCGACCCAGCTGAATATTTATTTGACGAAGACCCTCCTATTGAAACTTGCACAATTCAGTAACAATAAAGGGATGGTTAAATTGAGAGATTTGAAATAGTGAAATCCAGTTTGAAAGATAAGAAAAGCCAATAAATAGATTTATAAATAATTTTATTCATTCACTAAAAAAAGAAAGCTATGAAGAATTTTTGTTATGTTTTGGGAGTTGCAATAGTAAGTATGTTGATGGGTTGTGGGGGACAGAAAGCTTTGGTACAGACTCAGGGTGATGTGGAAGTTGTTGTGCCGTGTTCCGGACCGGAATATATGACGGATAAGAGCTATTTCCGGGCTTCGGCAATGGGTTTTAGCAATGATATGATGATGGCAAAGAAAAAGGCTTTGGCAGAAGCTCGTGCAGAATTGGCTACTTCCGTCAATGCTGCTGTGAAAAGGGTAACGGATAACTATGCTTCTTCTTACCAATTGGGTGAACAGGAAGAAGCCAGATCTCGTTTTCAGGATTTGGCCCGTGTTGTAGTAAATGAAAAATTGGCAGGGACTCGGGTTATTTGTGAAAAGACGATGAAAACCCCTGAAGGTGCGTATAAAGTATATACTGCAGTAGAATTAGCCGGAGAGGAAATTGCTAAATCCATGCAAAATCGTATTCAGGATGATGAGAAATTACGGACTGATTTCGAATACGAAAAATTCAAAAAAGTATTTGACGAAGAAATGGAGAAAGCTGCTAAAGAAAATTAATAGCAACTAGATTTTGAGAAACTGCCGGGAATGATTTTCCGGCAGTTTTTGTAGATCTCTCTCTTAATTTCCTATATATAAAAGAGATTAACGATTTTCGTGCTGATGCATGCTTGCCTTCGGTCCGCTGATTAACGGAATTTATTGAAAATCCACAGTAGCCTCCGGAAACGGGGATTCTTATTGTGTTGGAAAAGAATCCCGGGTGAAAGAAGCGGTATCGGTTCTTACGGTATCGATTTGGTGAAAGGGATGAGGTTGCAGGCCTTGATAAATCGGAGTACTTTCTTTACGAAAAGAAAAGGAAATAAAATAGCTGATCAGGAATAAGGCTGCTATAGCTGCTCCGACTTTATAGAAATAGAGAAACTTTATTTTTCCTTTTTTTCTGTTAATATGGATGGTTGTAGGTATATCCTTCAAACTATCCGCTAAACGTCTCATTTCTTCAAGTTTGGCGTGACAATTTTCGCAATGATAGAGATGAAATTGGAAGTCGGTTTCTTCTTCAGGACTCATTTTATTGAGTAAATAACGGCCGATATCTTGGGTAGTATATTTGCAGTCTTCCATTTTTCTTTTCCTTGTTTTGTCATCCGGAAATTTTTCCCTTTTTCTTTGAAGAAAGTATTTCCTGGAAACGTTCTTTTATTTTAATTTTCACTCTGGAAACGTCTTGCCGGAGTTTATTAGCTCTTTTTTGTAAGTCCTTATCAGATAAAATACCGTATTTTTCTTTGGCTATTTCTTCATAGGATTGGTTTTTAAGATAATGAGCCAACAAGGTATTTATCTTGTCTTCCATTCCCTCTGTCAGTTTCCTGTGTTGGGGATGGGTCTGATCGTACAATATACAACTCAGGGCCATTTGAAATTCGTATTCATTATTTTGGTCGATTTCTTGCAGATTTAAAAAATCTTTTCTGGCAGAGTTTTCCATAGCTGTATTTGTATACATCCCGCTATTTTTTACTACTGTTTCCTGATCCCAATTCTCTATAAACAGATAGGGGTCTTTCTTCTGTTTTCTGAAAAATTCCCGGATTTTATTTTGCACAATTCCGGCAGCATAAGCGATTACACTTTGTGCCGGGGTATCCTGCTGTAGTTTTTCCTGCTGTAGGGCTTTTTTCAGTTCAAAACAGGTTTCCGTCCATATATCTTGAATAGCGTCATCATTATATGACTGAAGTTTGTTTTTTGTGACAATTTCGGTAAGTGTTTTTAAACGGATACAAAGTTTTTCCCAACAAGGTTTATTATTTTGTTTCAAAAAGTCTATCACCGTTGCGGTTGATAGGGGAAAGATTTTTTGGCAAATTTCCTGGCAATAGCTGTGTAGCCGGGAGGGAGAATTGAAAAGTGAAGAGGGTGTAAAATAGTTTTTATAAAAAGAGGGGCGTTCTTGGCATAGGAGATAGGAAAGTGTTTCGCCGGCAGGAGCCAGGTAGCGGTCGGTTTCCGTACGTGGCTCATGTGCATACCGGTATTTCAGGATGGTCTGAAATAAATCGAACACCATTTTTCGAAAAGAAGGGGCTTCCAGGTGGGTAGAGACAAAGTCAGAAAATCTTTTTCTTTCATAATATTCTTCTAACAGAGAAAATTTCCATTTCCGAAAAGACTCTAAATTTTCGGGAGGTATTTTACAGAGAGGAAGTGTGGAGAGAATATAGTCTATTTCCCATGTCAGATTTCGGATGAAGCCGATTTTATCCAATTTAAATCGTTCGTTTTCTTTTTTAAGAATTTCCGATAATAAATAATGGGTATTAGTGGAGAGGCTCATTCTTAGCAATTCATTTTACCTGTTACAAAAACGGTCCGTTCAGAGAAGCTATTTTGTCTGGTATTTTGTGTTTCAATTTATTTATTCCAACGGTCTTTCATTTATTTGCCGAATATATAAAAAATCGGGTTGATTCAGTTCTTTTCCTCGAACAAGTGGTTGTAAAAACGCTTCAGAGATTCTGGTAAAATTCCTTCCAAAGGTTATCTTTCAAAGGAGGGGTGGCGGTGATCGTGATTCTTTCTTTGCTTACAGGATGGATAAAACTGATTTCCCGAGCGTGTAAGCTGATTCCTCCATTTTCATTCGAACGCGGGAAACCGTATTTTAAGTCTCCTTTAATGGGGCAACCGATTTTAGCCAATTGACACCGGATTTGATGATGCCGACCTGTGAGTAACTTTATTTCCAAAAGGTAGTATCTTTGGGAGCGTCCAATTAATTTATATTCCAGAATGGCTTTTTTACTTCCTTTTTTTTCTTTGTCGTAGGCATGCGATTTATTTTTCTCGGTATCCCGTACCATATAATGGATAAGCGTAGCACTGTCTTGGGAAGGAAGATTACCGACGATGGCCCAATAGGTTTTTTTTATTTCTTCGTCGTGTTCCTGAAACATTTTATTTAGACGTGTCAAAGCCTTGGTGGTCCGTGCAAACAGAACTACTCCGCTGACAGGACGATCTATCCGGTGGGGGATTCCTAAAAATACCTCTCCCGGTTTATTGTATTTTTCTTTGATATAAGCTTTAACCTCCTCACTTAGGGGGACATCTCCGCTTTTATCGGCTTGTACAATATCCGAAGTTTTTTTATTAATGGCGATGATATGATTGTCTTCGTATAAAATTTCCAGCATATTTATAAGGTATTAATATTGTTCTTTTTCGTTCGGAAAATCGCGGCTTTTTACATCTGCTACATAATGGGATACTGCTGTTGTCATTTCATCAAAGAGATTCAGGTAACGACGTAAGAACCGGGGGGAAAATTCTTTATTGATGCCGAGCATATCGTGGATCACCAATACTTGCCCGTCTACTCCGTTCCCGGCTCCTATTCCTATCATGGGAATAGAAAGTTCTTGTGAAACTTGTGCCGCAAGAGTTGCTGGTATTTTTTCCAACACAATTCCGAAGCAACCTGCTTCTTCCAATAAATGAGCATCTTCGATGAGTTTTTGCGCTTCGGCTTGTTCTTTTGCCCGTACGGTATAAGTTCCGAACTTATGGATACTTTGGGGGGTAAGTCCCAGATGTCCCATTACGGGAATGCCGGCGGAGAGAATACGTTTAATGGATTCGACTATTTCTACGCCTCCTTCCAGCTTCACGGCATCTGCTGCTGTTTCTTTCATAATCCGGATGGCTGAACAGAGGGCTTCTTTACTATTTCCCTGATAACTTCCGAAGGGCATATCCACTACGACTAAAGCTCTTTTTACTCCTTTTACGACAGAAGCTCCGTGGTATATCATTTGATCGAGTGTAATGGGGAGAGTGGTTTCGTTTCCTGCCATTACATTGGAGGCCGAATCTCCGACAAGGATCACGTCTACACCTGCGGCATCGACGATACGAGCCATCGAATAATCGTAGGCTGTGAGCATACTAATTTTTTCTCCCCTTTGTTTCATTTCGTATAAAACATGGGTAGTTACTACTTTTGCTTTAGATTCAACTGACATATTTTCAATGTTATAATACAGATAAGCTGACAAAAAGTGAATGCTTTGTTTGCTATTCTTTTTTCCTTTCAGCTAATTCTCCGATAAGTGTTTGAGAGCCTACTGTTTTTTGTCCTAATGTTACTTTGATTTGGGTATCTAGGGGTAAGAAAAGATCCACCCTTGATCCGAATTTTATAAAACCGGCATGTTGATTCTGGCGGGCTTTTCCTCCGACAGGGGCGTAAGAAACAATTCGTTTCGCCATAGCACCGGCAATTTGACGCATTAATATCGTTTGACCGTTATTGCTTTCAATGACGATCGTTGTTCTTTCATTTTCAGTAGAAGATTTCGGTAAATATGCTGCTGCAAAATTCCCTTTGTGGTATTTAAAATATTTAATAATACCATTTACCGGAAACCAGTTGATATGTACATTGAAAATATTCATGAATATAGAGACCTGAATCCGGCGATCTTTAAAATATTCTGTTTCTTCTGTTTCTTCGATAACCACAATTTTCCCGTCAGCGGGAGCTAAAATCGTTTTATCATCCAGCGTAATATGACGATTTGGAAAACGAAAAAAATTGACAGTTAGCAAATAAAAGAAAATAGAAATACCTAAAATTGTATAGACGACAGTTCGATTGTCAATCAAGTAAAAGGTACAACAATTCAATAAAATCAGAATAATCAGTATCTTTAGTAATAATGAATAACCTGCTTTATGGAGTATCATTTCAGTTCGTTTAATTAATAATGAATCTGGCGGTAAAGTTAAATTTTTTAAGTCGAAAACCGAAGCGTTTATACTTTTAAAGTCATATATTCTAAAAAATTGATAGCTTTTAAAAGAAATAACGA
This sequence comes from Blastocystis sp. subtype 6, assembly GCA_000963415.1. Lineage (NCBI taxonomy): Eukaryota > Bigyra > Opalinata > Blastocystidae > Blastocystis > Blastocystis sp. subtype 6. Next base: position 170,307 of record JZRM01000214.1, on the reverse strand, counting down.
CAGATTCCAACCAGTAAATTTAGTATACGAATTCCAGATAGACAAAGATTGCCGGGATAACGAATAAGACGGCATCGAAGCGGTCCAGGACTCCTCCGTGTCCTGGCATAATACTTCCGGAATCTTTAATTTCAATATTTCTTTTAAACATGGATTCCAGTAAATCTCCATATATACCGAAAAATACAACAATACAGGCGATGATAATATTATTATAAACAGTCAATCCTTCCAGATAGGGAGCAATAAAAAGGGCTGCGCCTATGGTGCAGATGCCGCCTCCGATGGCTCCTTCCCAGGATTTTTTAGGAGAGATTCTGGGAAATAACTTGTGTTTTCCAAACCGGGAACCGAATAAGTAAGCAAAGGTATCGTTAAACCATACCAGCAAGAAAGGAAAAAAAACGATCTCAGGACGCCATTCGTCACTGGTCATATAAGGAAGATAGATCAGTAATGTAAAAGGCAAACTTAAATACAGGAGTCCATAATAGGAAAAAGCCAAGTTTTGAAAAGAATTGACTTTTTTGCGGTATAATTCCCAAATACTCATGACAAAGGTTGCAAGAAAACACCATAGATAGCCATCCCGGTAACCGATATAAGCATCCAGAAAACCTGCTGTAAACAAAAGGCTTCCGCAGAAAAGATAAATAGGAAGATTGATATAAATCTCCATTCTTCGGGCCATTTTCGAAAATTCGTACAGGCCGACAATATTAATAATAAAAAAAAGTACAAAAAAGCAAATTGGGTGCAGGAAAATACAACCTGTCAGGATAATTACAAATAAAAATCCGCTTATCGCCCGCTTCCAAAAATTACTCACAACGAACTGTTTTTATAATTTCTTCAGCTTTTCCTTTTTCTTCCTCGCTTACCATGACATAGATTTCTCCGAAAGTGTTGTAAGAGGAATCTTTTTGGTTTAGAATAACGGCGTCGATATCGTTATTACAGAGAATATCCTTTACCAACTCTGCTTTATAGAGCTGATCTGTCTCAAAAACCGATGTCCAGTTGTCCATATTATTTTAATTTAGGCTTCCGTTTGTGTAGCCATAGTACACAAACGGAAGTGAAGGTTATTGTTGTGTTGTCAGTTCTGGTTGAGGAGTATTTTCCGGTAGTAGTTGTTCCTCTTCTTCCTCTTCTTTCCACGGACGTTTTCCCAGAATGCGTTCCAGATCATCGCTGAAAATGACTTCTCTTTCGATGAGTAATTCTGCTACCTGTCTGTGTTGTTCCCGATGTTCGGATAAAATCTGTTTCGCCCGGGCATAGGCGGTTTCTACAAGATTTTTTACTTCAGTATCTATCAATTCTGCTGTCTTTTCCGAATAAGGTTTGGTGAAGCTATAATCGCTTTGTCCTGTAGAATCATAATAACTTAAATTGCCGATTTTATCGCTCATTCCAAAGATAGTCACCATGGCATAGGCTTGTTTGGTTGCCCGTTCCAAATCATTTTGTGCCCCGGTGGATATTTGTCCGAATACCAGTTCCTCAGCGGCTCGGCCTCCCAGTATGGAACACATTTGATCCAGCAATTGTTCTTTGGTGGTAATTTGTCTTTCCTGGGGTAAGTACCAGGCAGCTCCCAATGCTTTACCGCGGGGTACAATCGTTACTTTCAACAGAGGATGGGCGTGTTGTAATAGCCAAGATGCCGTAGCATGTCCGGCTTCGTGATAAGCAATCGCTTTGCGTTCGCTGGATTTGATTACCTTACTCCGGTTTTCCAATCCGCCTACAATCCGGTCAATGGCATCCAGGAAATCTTGTTTTTCGACGGCATTTTTGTTTTTGCGGGCAGCGATCAATGCGGCTTCATTGGCGACATTGGCGATATCTGCACCGGAAAAACCGGGAGTTTGTTTTGCCAGAAAATCGATATCTACATCGCCGGCTAATTTCAGCGGTTTGAGATGGACTTTAAAAATCGCTTCTCTATCTTTTAATTCCGGAAGATCCACATAAATCTGGCGGTCGAAACGGCCTGCGCGTAATAAAGCGCTGTCCAAGATATCTGCCCGGTTCGTAGCGGCCAGAATAATGACCCCGGAATTCGTTTCAAATCCATCCATTTCTGTCAACAGTTGGTTGAGCGTATTTTCCCGTTCATCGTTTGAACCCATATTGGGATTTTTCCCCCGGGCCCGGCCGATAGCATCTATTTCGTCGATAAAGATAATACAAGGGGCTTTTTCTTTGGCTTGTTTGAACAAATCCCTGACGCGGGAAGCTCCGACGCCTACAAACATTTCCACGAAGTCGGAACCGGACATCGAGAAGAAAGGTACATTCGCTTCCCCTGCCATTGCTTTAGCCATTAAGGTTTTACCTGTTCCCGGAGGACCTACTAATAAGGCGCCTTTGGGAATCTTACCTCCCAGTTTTGTATATTTATCCGGATTTTTCAGGAAAGAAACAATCTCTTCCACTTCCTGTTTGGCTTCTGCCAGACCGGCCACATCCTTAAAGGTAACTTTAATATTGGATTCCTTATCGAATAGTTTTGCCTGAGATTTTCCCACATTGAAAATACCGCCTCCGCCTCCTGAACCTTTACTCATCCGCCGGAAGAAAAACATCCAGATCAATATGAGTAATCCGAAAGGAAGCAGGAGCTGTAAGATGTCTCCCCAGCCATCGTATTCTTTCTCGTATTCAATGGTAGTATTTGCAGCTCCCGGAATATCCTTTTGAGCTTCTGCTACATTTTTTTCAAATCCTTCCAAAGAACCAATTGCAAATGTAAATTGAGGTCCTGGATCAGAATTTTTAAAACCCTTGGATTTTAACTGGGAGTAATTTTCTACCCGGTTGGGTTTCAGAAATACATTGACCAATCCTTTGTTGGTAATGACTACAAATTTTTCAATATCTCCCTTTTCCAGCATTTTGGTTTTTACTTCCTGCCAGTTGGTTTTTACCGGTTCTGTCCGCAAATTGAAAAAATTAAAACCGATAAAAATTAAGGCCAAAAGTACATACAGCCAAATTCCGCCGAATTTAGGTGTTTTTATGTTTTTGCCATTCCCTATGGGTGGAAAATTGAAATTTTCTTTTTTATTTTTCTTTTCCTGTTTGTTTTCCGTGTTTTCTGCCATATGATTCACTCGCTGCGTTTTACGGCTTCTATAACCGTTTAAATCTATGTTCATTTTATTGCTTAGTTGTCTTTTTCAACTTGGTTATTCCTTGCTCAGTTCTTCTTTGATACCGTCTCCCCAGAAATCTTCTAATTGATAATATTCCCGTTGTTCTTTTTGAAAAACATGCACAATGACATCTCCATAATCTACAACGATCCATTGTGCCTGATCTCTCCCTTCTATGTGGAAGGGTTTTTCATGTAAATCTTCCAAAATTTTATCTTCAACGGCATCAGCAAGGGCTGAGACGTGAGTATTAGAAGTTCCATGACATATTACGAAGAAATTGCAAAAACAGTTTTCGATGTTCCTTAAATCAATTTTTACAATCTGGTGTCCTTTATTTTCGTCCAGACTTTCTGCTATTTTGTTTACTAATTTTTCCTGTTTTGTCATACTGAAAAAGATTCAGTTTTAGCTGTCATTTTGTGGTTAAAAAAATCTGTATTCTAGAAATAAAATAATTCTTGTTTTAAAAATTTATTCCTTCCTCTTCTTTACCTTGGGTCTATTTATATTTTATAAGTTTGATAAGACTTATCTTTTATGAAATTTCCCAACGATTTGAAGGTACAAATATACATTTTTAAAACTAAAAATTAAAGACTCTGCGACTTAATCCGGAGGAATATCTGAAATTATTCTTATTTATTCACGAGAAAAATGGGACGAGAAATCTCATTTTAGATAGCAGGCGAAGGAGAGTAAAAAACGCTTACTTTCTTTGCTGTAACTTCCTGTTCAAAATACCGTATTTTTACGTTTTAAATGCTAATTTTGCGAACAAAATGCAAGTTATGGAAAAGTATAGAATACCTATGGTTCCGGGCCCTGTAGCGGTTCCGCCTGAAATATTGGAGGTGGCTGCTTTTAATTATGGTTCTCCGGATTTGGAAGACGACTACATTACGTTATACAAATCTACTGAGAAAGCTTTACAAAAAATAATGCATACCCGTCATAAGATTGTAATCCAGACGGGAGAGGGGATGCTTGCCTTATGGAGTGCTTTAAAAAGTACCTTGTTGCCGGGAGATAAAGTGTTGGCTTTGTCAACAGGCTTGTTTGGTTATGGCATTGGGATGATGGCGGAGACATTGGGTTGTGAAGTGAAAATAATGGATTTCGGTTTTAACGAATCGATTCGGGAGTTTGAATTGGTGGAAAAGGCGATCCGGGAGTTTCGTCCAAAGATGATTACGATGGTGCACAGTGAAACTCCCAGCGGCACAATTAATCCGGTGGATCAGATCGGAATACTGAAAGAGAAATATGAAATACCTTTGTTGTATGTAGATGCTGTGTCGGGTATAGGAGGGAGTTTGGTTAAAACGGACGATTGGCATATTGATTTTTGTTTGGGAGCTTCGCAAAAATGTCTTTCGGCTCCTGCTAATATGGCTTTTTTGTCGATCAGCGAAAAGGCTTGGGAAATCATAGAAGAGGTGGGATATGTAGGGTATGAAGCTTTACAACCTTTTCGGGAAGCAGTAAAAAAACGTTATTTCCCCTATACACCTTATTGGCAGGGTACGGCCCAATTACACAAAGCTTGCCAATTGATATTGGAAGAGGGATTATCGAAAGTATTGGCTCGCCATGAAAAGGTCGCCCGTTATTGCCGGCAGAGGGCTTTGGAAATGGGTTTGGAATTATTTCCCGCTTTGGATGCAATATTGTCCCCTACGGTAACCGCTTTAAATGTTCCTCCCAGGATGAAGTGGAAAAAACTGGACGAGGCATTGAGGGCGGAAGGAGTAGTAGTGGGTGGAAATTACGGGACATTGGCGGGAAAAGTGTTTCGGATCGGACATATGGGTACTCAGGCTAATTTGGAATGGGTGGCACAAGCGATGGATATCCTCGAAGGGGTAATCAAAAAAGCCTGACAAAGGGTCGGATACAGCGGAAGCCTGGTTGTTTTGTAACAGTTATAAACTTATAAACGTAAGCATGCTCGAATGGCTGGAAGCACATCAGTTATCCTGTTGGATAAAATCCGTAATCGGTATTGAATGTCCCGGTTGTGGAATGCAGAGAGCGGTCCTTTTGTTGATCAAGGGAGAGTTCCTGGCTTCTTTTCGGATTTATCCGGGATTATTTCCCTTGCTGCTGTTTTTTATTTTGGCAGTTTTGAAAATTTGTGGTATGAAAAAAATTCAGCCGGGATTATTAAAAATTATGGGTTTTGTTTGTTTAGCAATAATTTTAATTTCATATTTGCTTAAATTAACAATCGTAATAAATTAACATATTATTGTAAAAGAAAAAGGAGGTTGAAGTTTTGTAATTATTATCCTCCGGGGATTCAAATAAATAAAAAGTTATGGAAATTTTTGAACAAAACAAGAGAGATTTACCTAATGCAACGACTGTTCTGGTATTAGGGATATTGTCACTTGTATTCTGCTGGTGTTATGGAATAATCGGTTTAGTATTGGGGATTATTGCTGTAGCCTTGTCGGGAGCTCCCCGTAAAGCTTATTTAGCTGAGCCGGAATTATACACCGAGAGTTCATACAAGAACATAAATGCCGGACGGGTATGTGGGATTATAGCTATTTGTCTTTCGGTTTTTGTCATGTTATTTTTTATTCTGGTAATATGTGGAATAGTAGCGTCTGGTATTGGGGCGGCGGCTTACGGATTATAAAATAGTAGAAATTATGAATTACAGGTTTGAGATTAGTTTACCGAATAGTTCGGATTTCAGGTGTGAAATTGCTATAAGTGGAGATCAGACTTTTCAGCAATTGCATGATAAAATTATAGAAGTATTGGGGTATGATAGTTCCCAAATGGCTTCGTTTTATACACTCGATAAAATGGGAAATCGAGTGAAGGAGATTGCTTTAATGGAAATGTCGACGGACGATGAAGAGGCCAACACATTGGTGATGGATGTTACCTTGATTCGAGAAATCGTGAATGCCAGTTGCATCGAATTGGAATATGTCTTTGACTTTTTCAACAACCGTTATTTCCGGGTAGAGTATGCTGGGGAATATATTGCTGATTCTGCAGATGTACTGCCGGTTTGCTTGTATTGTGACGGAGATATTCCGGAGCAAATGGAGATAGAAGATAATGATAAATGGGCCTATGGAAAATCGGATGAGGAATACGACGATAGTTTCATGGAGGAATTTTCTGATTTTACCGAAGAGGGAGAGAATTATGGAGATGAGGAAGAAGGAGGGTACGATGACGAAGAAGATGAATTCGGAGGAAAGGGCAGATATGATGATCGCTATGAAAGTATAGACGATTATATCGACCGTTTGTAATAAGCTCCTGACTGATTTGGTGAAACTTATCTTATATTTGTTTAGGTGTTTTGTTCTGACTTAAATGATTGAAAGATACGACAAAAAGGAACGGATACTTGAAGAAAAAAATATCGGGAAATGTCCGGAAAGTGATATTGTAATTCCTTTCTGGACATTTTATTCTAAACGATTATGGGAAAAAGACTGATTGTTCTTTTGGGACCGACCGGTGTCGGAAAGACGGAGTTGAGTATCGAAATTGCCCGTCATTTTCACACTTCGATTATTTCCTGCGATTCCCGGCAAATTTACCGGGAGATGCGGATAGGTACTGCGGTTCCTTCCCGGGAGCAGCTGTCAGCTGTACCTCATTTTTTTATTCATACTTTATCGGTAAAAGATTACTATAATTCCTGGCAATTTGAACAACAGGCATTGGATAAAATCCGGGAGTTGCATCATACGGCAGAAGTGGTTCTTCTGGTGGGTGGTTCTATGATGTATATTGATGCTTTATGTAAAGGTATTGACGATATTCCGACCATTGATCCGGAGCTTCGGGAGCAATTGATGAATCGAATGGAGGTGGAGGGAGTAGAGGCTATCCGGGATTTGTTGAAAAAATTGGATCCTGTATTTTATGCACAGGTGGATTTGAATAATGCCAAGAGGGTTTTACATGCGGTAGAAGTATGTATGATGGCCGGTAAACCTTATTCGTCTCTCCGTACGAATCAACCGAAAAAACGGGAATTTGATATCCTGAAAATAGGATTGAATCGGGAGAAAACGGAGCTGTATGACAGAATTGACAAGCGGGTCGATATTATGTTGGAAGAAGGATTGGAAGGGGAAGCCCGTTCTCTTTATCCTTTGCGACATTTAAATCCTTTGAACACAGTGGGATATAAAGAATTTTTTGAGTATTTCGATAATAAAATCGATTATGAAGAAGCGGTGCGTTTGATTAAGCGGAATTCCCGGAGATATGCTAAAAAGCAATTATCCTGGTTTCGTCGGGATACGGCTATTCATTGGTTTCATCCCGATGATAAAGAAAATATATTCCGCTGGATCGAAGGGAAGGGAGAAAATTAAATGTTCAAGTGGATAATAATTCTTTTCTCAGATCGCTGTTTGTTGGCAGAAGTTGGTTAACATCCCTGATCCATTTTTTAAGGCGAAATTAAAAGATTCTTTATCAGCGGATGATGAAGCGGACATTTCTCCGGGAAGGAGTCCTATCAATTTGGGAGTATTCAAACATTTATGTGTTTGAATAATTTAACGTTATTCGGTAATAAAACTCTTGGAACGGGCGTTGATAGTTGCTTTCGTGGGCATGACCAATATCAAGACAGACCCGAAGAGAATAAACCCTCCGAGCAGATAATCTTTGATATCCAGATTCGGCTTCATTGCGGTGTAAAAGCCGGCAGCGAATAATTCGAAACTATATGTTAAAGCTGGCTGGAAGACACGGAAGGCCATAAAGGTTTCTGTTTTTGTCCATTTGAGTGCGGCGTAGAAAAAATAAACAGAGGCAGCATTGATAAAGAAACCGGCAATACAAGCGCTGATAATAGTGGCTGGATTGAGAACATCGGATATAGTGGGTAGATAATGGAGAAACGAGAAAATAGCCGGTAGATTTGATCCGATAACAAATTTCAGGATGGCTATAAAGAAAAAGAAGATAATTAAAGCCAGGCCTGCGATAAACATTGTAAAACCGGAAATACCGCATTTTTGGCGGACGGTTGTGTCCGGGTTTTTAAGAGTCGTTTCTTCCACGACGATAGACCGGATACAACTCGCGGTAGCTGCAATTAATAAGAGTACGACAGCTGGTATGCGGATAGAAGGGGAAAGGGAATAAATGAAGAGGATAAATCCGCCTGAGATGACGAGTATACCCCAATAATCTCCCCGGTGGGGAATCCTTTTGAAAAAAAGATAGGCTAAAAGGTAAGAAATGACTACCTCTATGTTGATAAGAATACTGGTTTCTGTGGTGGTAATATAGAGGTAAGTCGATATCATGAAAAAACTTTTCGTTATCTGCATAATTGTATACAGCCAGGAGTAGCGTACACCGCTTTTCCAGCTTTCGGGAGCGACTTGTTGACGGATCAGTAAGAGGGCCACTCCGGCGGAAAAAACAAGGAAAGACGTAAAGACGATGATATTCACATCGAATTTCAGAATACAGTAGCGGTTAACGACGCCTAAAAGCGACCAAATAATGACTGTTCCCAGAGCGTAGGCCGATCCTTTCATAAACGATTTTTTTATTTGAAATCTAAAAATTTCCATTCGATTAAAAGAGAGAAAAATAAGGCGGCTGCCAGGAGTCCTATGACATAGCGGTCAGTTATTTTAAATATAGGAATCCCTGCTTTTCGGTCGTTCCAATGAGTGATTTCATAAAAGAGGATACCGATTATATAAACCCCGGAAGATAATAATAAGAGGTGAATGTTTCCTGCATAGATTACCCAAAGACAATACAATACGGCAGTTGTCCCGATGATAATGGCTATTTGTCGGAGGATGTTTTTGTCTTGGTAGATTTCTTTATGTAATCCAGATTTTACCATAAACATGGCGCTGAAAATATAAGTAGGAAGAATTAATATACCGGAGATATCGATGCTGAGTAAATAAAAATGGGGAGCTTTCATGACCAGAAAAAAAAATAATTGGATGAAGGCGGAAGTGATAAGCAAAGAAGCGATAGGAGCTTTATACCGGTTTGTTTTAGCAAACCAGGCAGGCAGTACCCGGTCCCGTGCGGCCTGTGCCGGTAATTCGGCCGCAATAATTGTTCCTACCAACCATGCTCCTGCCACTGCTATGATAACACTGACATTGACGAATATCCGGGCCCATTCACCGACACCTTTTCCTAAAATCTGTGCTAATGAAGGATCGTTTAATTGGGCCAGTTGGCTCTGCGACATAAAACCGAAAGAGAGGATGCAGATAATCACATTCAGAAATAAACAAATGATATAACCGATGACTGTTGCTTTTCCCACATCGGCTTGCCGTAAGGCGCGGGAAGAAACGACCATAGCTCCTTCTATTCCCATGAAAAAAAAGAGAGTCGTCAGCATAGTACTATTAATCTGGTCGGAAAGCGGTCCCAAATGACTTTCTTTTCCCCAGAAATCGAAATCCATCAGGGAATAATCGGCGAAACTGAAAAGGAGAAAAATAATCAGCAAAAGAGAAGAAAACTTGAGGATAGTGGAGAGGGTGTTAATGGTTGCCGCTAATTTCATACCTCGGGCAACGATGAAAGTAAAGAGCCAGGTGAAAATAGAACAAAATATCAGTGTTGGCCAACTGTGCTTTAAAAGCAAGGGGAAAAACAGGCCGAACGCATCATTTAACATGATTGCTAATACTGCATTTCCGATAGCGTTTCCCATCCAGTAGCCCCAGGCAATATTGAAACCGGCGTATTCCCCGAATCCGCTACGGGTATAAGAATAAATACCATTGGAAAGATCCGGTCGAACAGAAATAAGGGTTTTAAAAGTGAGTGCAATGGCCAGAATACCTATTCCCGAAATAATCCAGGAGATTATAATTGCACCCAAACTAGCTTGGTGGGCTAAAATTTTAGCGATATTAAAAATTCCGCCACCGATAATTCCGCCGACCACAATGGCAATGAGTCCGATCAGGCTTAATTTTGTTTGCTGCTGCTCCATGTGCCATTGTACGCAGTTTCGTAAAGAATTGTTTAAGGAAGTGGAGAGATAGAAAGGAGGAATTTACGTTTAAACCCTTCTGAAAATGAAAGTCCGAAAAGTTCGTTTTTCAGATAAATAGCATTTCCTGACACTCCAGGCTTCTTTCCTACTTACTGGTAACGAAACCGGTATTTCTGATTTATGCTTTAGTCAGAAAAAGGGATGCGTTATCAGTGAAGCGTTCGTCTACTTAGCTGAAAAACGATTTTTCGGACGAATTAATTCTATTTTAATTTAACTTTAATGGGACCATTCGGCAAAAAAGTCATTTCCTTTGTCGTCTACGATGATGAAAGCCGGGAAGTTTTCAACCCGTATTTTACGTACGGCTTCCATACCCAATTCTTCAAAGTCAACCACTTCTACAGATTTAATACTGTTCTTGGCTAAGATTGCAGCCGGTCCGCCGATAGAGCCCAGATAAAAACCTCCGTGTTTTTTGCAGGCGTCTGTTACGGCCTGAGAGCGGTTTCCTTTAGCGACCATAATCATAGATCCTCCCAGGGACTGGAATAAATCGACGTAAGGATCCATACGTCCTGCGGTCGTTGGGCCAAAGCTGCCGGATGGCATACCTTGAGGCGTTTTTGCCGGTCCGGCATAATAAACCGGATGTTTTTTGAAATATTCAGGCATGGGTTTACCTTCGTCTATCATCTGTTTGATACGGGCGTGAGCGATATCCCGGGCCACAATTAAAGTTCCGGAAAGATTCAGGCGGGTTTTTACCGGATATTTTGTCAACTCTTTCAGTACATTTTCCATGGGCTGGTCGAGGTCAATATTGATGGCCGGGGCTAAGGCCGGAGATTCTGCCGGTAAGAATCGGGCTGGATTTTTTTCTAATTGTTCCAAGAAAATTCCGTCTTCCGTAATTTTGGCTTTAATATTCCGGTCTGCGCTACAACTTACTCCTATACCAACAGGGCAGGAAGCTGCATGGCGGGGAAGCCGGATCACTCTGACGTCGTGTACCCAGTATTTGCCTCCGAATTGGGCGCCAATACCTTTTTCCTGGCAGATTTTCAGGATTTTTTCTTCCCATTCCAAATCCCTGAAAGCACGTCCGCCTTCATTTCCGGAAGTGGGTAAATTATCGTAATAACCGGCAGAAGCTTTTTTGACTGTAGTCAGACAAGCTTCAGCAGATGTTCCTCCGATGACAACGGCTAAGTGGTAGGGAGGACATGCAGAAGTTCCCAGGTCCAATACTTTCTGAGAAATAAATTTCGTGAGCGTTTCTTCGTTCAATAAAGCTTTTGTCTGCTGGTATAAAAAAGTTTTATTGGCGGATCCTCCTCCTTTTGTCATAAACAGAAATTTATAGGCATTTCCCTGAGTTGCATACAGGTCAATTTGAGCCGGTAAATTAGTCCCCGTATTTTTTTCATCTGTCATGGTGAAAGGAACCACTTGAGAATACCGGAGATTCCGGTCGCGATAAGTTTCGAATACCCCTTTACTAATGGCTTCGGCGTCATTATAGCCCGTGTACACGTCCTGTCCCTTCATTCCAATACAAATCGCCGTACCGGTATCCTGACAGGTGGGCAACTGACCCTCAGCCGAAACGACTTGATTTAACAATAACGTATGGGCTACGAATTTGTCGTTATCACTGGCTTCCGGATCTTTTAAAATATTAGCTACCTTTTGCAAATGAGAAGCACGAAGGTAAAACGAAACGTCTGCATAGGCTTCGCGGGCTAATAATTCCAGTCCTTCTTTTTCTATCTTTAATATTTTACGTCCGTCGCATTCTACCGTTTTTACATAGTCTTTTGTTAAAAGACGGTATTCCGTTGTGTCCTTTTCCAAGGGAAACGGTTCTTGATATTTAAATTCTGCCATGATGTTAATGGTTTTATAAAGTTATAAATGATACAATACCACTTGAATAATATTCGGCAACGAAATTAAGATTAATAAGTGAAAATGACTAAAAATTTTAAAGAAAAATTTCTCTAATTCGAAAACAAACATTCCGTTTTTTCAAAAGGGATGATTGTTTGTAATTTTCTCTATATTTGTTTGCTTTTTTATGAAAAAGAGGAGGAAGGTGGGTATCGTTTTGCAGATAAATCTAGAGGAATAATGGATAGCGAATTTGTCTTTTGGATCATCATTATCTTTTTAAGTGCTGATTTCATTATCGAAAAGGTATTGGATGCTTTGAATATACGGGATATGTCTCCCTGCTTGCCTGAAAAGCTGAAGGGAATTTATGACGAAAAAGAATACGAGCGTTTTCAGAATTATAAGCGGGAGACCCATCGGTTTAATCGTGTGAGTTCCGCTTTTTCTTTTATAGTCCTGATTATTTTTTTCAGTGCCGGTGGGTTTGGTTGGTATAATGCCTGGGTCGTGGGGATAACGGATAAAATCCTTTTGCAGACGTTATTGTTTATGTTGGGATTAGCTGTGGTTTCTACCTTGTTGGAAATGCCTTTTGACTGGTATGCTACTTTTCGGATAGAAGAAAAATACGGATTTAATAAAATGACGGGAAAGACGTGGGGATGGGATGCTTTAAAGGGATTCTTCCTGTCCCTGCTTATCGGTGGTATTATTTTAACGGCTGTCGTGGAGGTTTATCGGGGGACAGGGACCTATTTTTGGTATTATGCTTGGGGAATCATCAGTTTCTTTTCTTTGTTTATGGCCTTATTTTACTCTCGTTTGATCGTGCCTCTTTTTAATAAACAAATTCCCTTGGAAGCAGGAAGTTTGAGGGATAAAATAGAAAATTTTGCTCGAAGGACAGGTTTTAAATTGAAGAATATCTATGTGATAGATGGGTCAAAACGCTCTACGAAGGCCAATGCTTATTTTACAGGTTTTGGACCCGAGAAAAGGGTTGTTTTATACGATACCTTAATAAAAGAGCTGACAGAGGAAGAGATTGTAGCTGTTTTGGCCCATGAAATCGGGCATTACAGAAAGCATCATACGGTACAATTTATGCTTGCCTCTATTCTTCAGACAGGTATAATGTTGTGGTTGTTTTCCTTATTAGTGAATGAACCGGCCTTATCAGAAGCCTTGGGAGGAGAACGGGTTTACTTCCAGTTGGGATTAGTGGCTTTTGTTCTTCTTTATACTCCCGTTAGTATGCTAATTGGTTTGTTTATGAATGCCTGGTCGAGAAAAAACGAATACGAAGCAGATGCTTTTGCTGCCGGGCAGGGGGTAGCAAAAGATTTGATTTCCGGTCTGAAAAAGATCTCTGTAAAAGCATTGAGTAATCTTACTCCTCACCCTTGGTATGAATTTGTTTATTATTCTCATCCCTCCTTATTGAAAAGAATAGCGGCTATAGAAAGGAGCAGTTCTTCGGAGTAAAAGATAAGTTTGTTTCAAAACGAAATTGTAGACTGTATTCATACCTATAAAACCTCTGTTAAGCTTAAATAAAAAAACAGTAAACGAAATTTGGAGAAAATAATTTCCACCACGGCCTAAAGGTCACCTTCTGGAAGAGTGCTATCCACTTGCGGTAGAGGAACTCCGAGGGCTTGAGAACGTGAACCTGAGAAATGAAATAAACCTTTATGACGGAGATGAAACCCTTGGTTGCACTGAAGGTTATGTCCCTTAGGATTGGTAGTTTCTCAATGAGGATGTTTGTTTCTTCTCGGAAAAATCTTATCCGTTTAACTGTTTTGGTTTGATTAACGGACAAAGCCAATATTTCTGGCAAATTACTGAAAAGAATATCAATCCTGAATTTATCTTGAGCTTTTTCGAAAAGATGTCTTTTACATAAGTCGTATAACATTTATTGTTCTGGATAATACGAGAATACACAAAACGAAAGATACCGGCGAGAGAATACTATATTGGCAGAAAAAAGGATTGTTCCTCTTCTTTTTGCCTCCATATCTGTTGCATTTGAATATTGTAGGGACTTTTTGGAGGAAACTCCAGAAAGAAAAGTTTGTCCAGGGAATTAGCTGAGCAAAGATACATGGCGTTATGCACCCAGCGGATGCATGGCTGATAGGGGAAACGGAACGAATACGAAATGATCTCATTTTAATGCAAACTAATTGTTGTGGAGTACTTCATATGTAACACGTTAACCTATTTGCCCGTATTATACATTACTCAAAAAACTATCAACTATGGATATTTTACATATACTGTTGGTTGTAACAGGAACCGGCAAGTACCCTAATAGAGATTTGAAAACAGGATTATGGCTAAGTGAGTTTACACATATCTATCACGGCGCAAAAGAAAAGGGGTATTCTATTACCGTAGCAAGTCCGCAAGGAGGCGGTATCCCCATAGATCCCGTGAGCCTAAAGCCGATATATCTTGACAAACTTTCCAGAAACTACTGGAACGATCCGAAATTCCGGGATATGCTATGCCACACGAAGAGTTTGAAGGAGGTCAGTGGACAGTTGTTTAACTTTGTCTATCTGGCAGACGGCCATGGCTCTATGTTTGACTTCCCGGATAATTTAGCTTTACAGACGATTATCAAAAACCATTACGAAGATAATAAAAAAGTCGGGGCAATTTGTCATGGCGTATGTGGATTATTGCATGTGAAACTGTCCTCAGGCCAATATTTGATAAAAGGTAAAAAACTTACCGGTTTCAGTTGGGTGGAAGAAATTTTGGCTGGAAGGAGTAAGGTCGTACCGTTTAATCTTGAAGCCGCACTTAAAGAACGTGGGAGCGATTACAGCAAGTCACTTATCCCTATGATACCGAAAGTTGTGGTAGACGGTAATCTGATTACCGGGCAAGATCCATTCAGTTCGAAAAAAATGGCTGAAATCGTTTTGCGACAAATGGCTGGAAATCAAAAAGATTGATAAAGGAATGGATGGGAAAAAATTTTACAACAGGATGATCTCAATGCGACGGGAGGGGGAATCAGGCTGTTGTGAATATACCGAGAACGGATGAATGGTATATAATTAATCATCCTCATCCTTTAGGGGATCGAAATGGAAATCACCGGAAGGCTTGTATCGGCTGCAATTTGAGGAGAACGGATATATAAAACCGGTAAAGCTAGCGTTTGAAGAGGGCAGCAGACGAAAAATGTAAATTCATTTTTTTGCCGTTTTTGTTCATAACTTTAGAGGGCAAAACAAATAAGAGAGGGAAAAATATTGTAGTTTTGCTGACCGTTCAAATTTGATTTCATATGAATGCAATTGTTATTACTATTGGAGATGAGATACTATTAGGGCAGATACTGGATACAAATTCCCGTTATATTGCGGAGCATTTGACAGCGATAGGGGTGGAAGTGAAAGAAATGCTTACTGTCGGAGATAAACAGGATGAAATATACGGTACGGTGGATTATGCGATGGGAGAAGCCGAATTGGTTGTGGTAACGGGGGGATTGGGACCTACAAAAGATGATATGACCAAGAAAGTACTGGCAGAATATTTCGGTTCCAAGTTGATAGTCAATGCTCAGGCGATGGAATGGTTGGAGGAATTGTTAAAGGGAAGGGGAATTGCTTTAAATGAAAATAATAAGGGACAGGCTATTCTACCCGATAATTGCCGGATATTGAGGAATGAAAAGGGGACGGCTTGCGGAATGTGGTTTGAGAAGGGGTGGAAGTCTTTAATTTCTTTACCGGGAGTTCCGTTTGAGATGGAACATCTTTTGGAAAATACGGTTATACCGGAGTTAAAAAGACGTTATCCGAATTTGCAATTGGAATACCGGATGCTGAAGGTGTACGATATACCGGAATCCGAATTGGCAGAGCGTTTGGAGAAATGGGAAGAAGCTTTACCCGAAGGTTTGGGACTGGCTTATTTACCTTCACCTGGTTTGGTAAAACTGCGTCTTACAGCTAAGGGAAAAGCGGTCGCTAAATTAGACGCTTATAGTTCTACCTTAAAAGCGGAATTGGCAGGTTTACATTATGTGGAAGGAGAAGAAGAAACTGTTGAAAAACAATTCGGAGAAATATGTCTTCGTAAGGGAGTGAGTGTCGCCACTGCTGAAAGTTGTACAGGGGGATATATTGCTCATCTGATTACTTCTGTTCCGGGAAGTTCTGCTTATTTTAAGGGATGCGTGGTGGCTTATGCCAATGAGGTAAAAGAGAAAATATTGGGAGTAGGGGCGGCGGATATAGAAACGTGGGGGGCTGTAAGTGAGAGTGTGGTGCGGCAGATGGCAGAGGGGGTGAAGCAACTGATGCGGGTTGATTATGCCGTTGCTACTTCCGGTGTAGCCGGACCCGATGGAGGAACTACCGAAAAACCGGTGGGTACGGTCTGGATTGCGGTTGCAACTCCTCAAAAAACAATTGCTCGAAAATTTGTCTTTTCTTTTACCCGGGAACGGAATATTGCTAAAGCGGCAGTAAAAGCTTTAGAGCTGTTGATCGAAAATATAAAATAGAAGACTCCGGAAGAAAAAAAGATAAAGAATATTTCATCGTGGTTCAATGCTATATTAAACTGTAAACATTGTTCCTCCTATTCCTTTTCCATTAAGTGCTGAAGAGACTGCTAAAACAGCAATAAGGGTATTTTTAAGTTCGTTAATTAATATACACTGTTTTTTACTCGGAATTTAATGCTTTACAGTAACGTTATAAGGATGCTTGTACATCTTCTCGTTTACTTTGTTCACATCTTTGTCGTTCAATTTCTTGCCTTCCATTAATAAATGGCTAAGAGACTCCTGCTAGGAAGCAGGAACCTGGCCGGAAATTCTTCTTCCGGCACACTTTTTACCCCAAAACTTTCGATTTGTTCCTTATCCTTCCATTTAAAAAGATCAATCCCCTGGAATCTGTCACAAACCTTATTTTTATTATAGCTATTCAATAAAACTTTCCACCAGGCTTGTGAAAAATTAATTCTATTTTTTATAAAATTTACCCCTGCTTCTTCTGCACTTACAGAAATTTCTCTTGCCCAAAATGGAGAGAAAATTTTCTGTTTTATATTATCATTCAGAGGTGAATTTTATATTTGAGGCCTCTTGTATCAAGTTTGAAAGTTCTATAAGTATAATGTATACATTAGGGTTTTTTCTAATTTTCTCAATAAACTCCTTTCCTTGAGGTTTATATAATTTTGTAACCAGGCATAAAGTCTAAATTTTATGTTATAATTAAATCTACATAAAATTTAGCTTTCTGAGATGGATTTCTCTTTTATTATCTCCATTGTTTGCTGGAGAGAATAATTCTATTTTACTTCTTCGTAATCGGTGTCTTCGATAGAGTCTCCTCCCATTTTGTTTTGCTGCTCTGTAGCATGGGCTTCTTTTCTTAGTTTATTGATGCGGTACTGGCTGATGAGGTCTGTCAGTCCGTAAAATATAGCTGTAGCTCCCAAGATAATGACGACATATTCTGCGCTGCCCCAAGGTTTGAAAATGACGATTAAGCCGGCCAATAAAATGATGATGGGGTAGAAATAATGAATGGCAGCAATAGGGCCGAATTGACGGGCGGCTGCAAGAGTTGCTAATTGGGCGATGGCAGCCAGAATCAGAATACAGCCTAAAATGATCATCAGTACAGTAGTGAAAAAAAGAGGAATCGACACGAGTAATATGCCCAGAATAATACTTCCGATTCCGTTTAACGAGAGAAGTCCGTCGGAACGTTGGGCTGCTTGTTGTTGGCGATAAGACATGATAAAGGCCATCATACCGGTCAGTAAAAACAAGGCGCCGATTACGATGACTATCGTTTTCAAGGCTACGTGAGGCCATATAATCAGAACGATGCCGATGAGGATGGATATCAGGGCACGGTATACTGCGTTTCTGTAAGTTGTTTTACTGTAAATAATTTTCATAGCTCCTTTTTTATGAACTTTCGTTCGGATTAATCTAACGAAAGTAATTAATTTTTGTTAGACTATATCAATTTTTAATTCAAAAGCTTTCAAAATTTTACAACTGGACTTTAGAAGAACTTATTTTATCCTTATTTTGCTTTTATACTTTCTAGGGGAATCGGAAAATTGGAAGAATAAGAATAAAGATTAACTTTGTCCATTATAATTCGGATAAGGATCGGATGCCGATGAATAGATTTTTAAAACATATCGTTTTATGTGTGTGTGGCTTATGGCTTATCCATCCGGCATGGGCGGGAGAAAGGCGAAAAATTACTTGGCCGGAGACTGTTTTACAAGAAGAAATCATTCAGTCTTTTCGAAATAGCTTGGGTTTTACGTATTTGCCTGAAAAAGGTAAAACCCAGAAAGATATAGATAGTCTTTTGTCTGTTTGGGAGGGGGAGAAGCAATATGATTCTTATTTTGAATTGAGGCGGATCGCCATTAAATCAAAAGCTTTACGGGGAGAGACACGGCTTGCTATTGCTGAAAGCGACCGGATGTATTCTAAGGCCGTGGCTTTGGATCATTCTTTGGGCCGGGCATTGGCGCTGAATGTAATCGGAGAAGTATATGCTCTTACGGGAAGAGATCAGGAAGCGGGAGATGCCTATAAAAAAGCTTTGACTCTTTTTGATACATTAAAGGTAGATCCGGCATTGATAAAAATATTGTTGGTAGAACTTACCGAATATTATCTTCATATCAATTATCCGACAGGGGCAGGAGAGTG
The DNA here is from genome assembly GCA_000963415.1 of Blastocystis sp. subtype 6. Taxonomy (NCBI): domain Eukaryota; class Bigyra; order Opalinata; family Blastocystidae; genus Blastocystis; species Blastocystis sp. subtype 6. The sequence continues at coordinate 151,529 of JZRM01000214.1, read as the reverse complement.
TATAGAACGGCTGAATAAAATGCCGCTCGGGGCTTCTTTGGAAACGGAGCAGGCAATCCGGTATATTTTCAATGCGTATTATGAAATTTCGAAAGGAGACGTTTCTGCTGCCAAGCAGTATTTGGATAAGGTATCTTCATTTGTTTCTGTTTTACCACCTGCTGTTTTACGGCATTTCTTTATTGTCGAAGCGATGTATTTGACGAAGGTAGGTTTGCAAGAGCAAGCTTTGGAAAGCTATGAACAATTCTTTAAGACAAAGGATATTTATAATAATCACGCTTTGTATGTGATCGCATTGAAAAATAAGGCGGATTTGTACCGGGTGATGGGACGTAAAGAGGAAGCGTATGAACAGTATAATGCGATTTATGCTTATATAAAGTCGACGTTCGAAAAAAACTATCCCAAGGAGATTGACCAGCTGACAACCCGTTTTCAGGCCGAGCAATTGGCCTACCAGAATGAAAGAGACAGACATTTATCCATGCGGTATTATACAATCGGAATTATATTGTGTGTAGTATTATTGCTTGTATTTTCCTTTTTCAGTTGGAAAAAAATATTCCGGTTAAGGTTGTCAAAGCGGAAATTGGAGGTAATGACCAGGAAGGCTGAAAATGCAATCAAGCGGAAAAATCTGTTCTTATCGAATATGAGTCATGAAGTACGCACTCCCTTAAATGCCATTGTCGGTTTTTCCGGCTTATTGGCATCGGAAGATATGGATCTGGATGCAGCCTCCGAAAAAGAATATTGTGAAATTATCAAAGTGAATTCTCAGCAACTCCTGAATTTGGTAAACGATATTTTGGATTTTTCAGATTTTGAAGGAGAAAATATAAAATTTAATATCAGGCAGAGTGATGCTGTAAAAATCTGTAAGGACGTGATAGAAACCATACGGGCTTCTTATCAGCTTCAGGTAGAATTATCTTTTATAACGGAACTCTCTGAATTATTTTTGGATACAGATGATGCCCGGCTCAGACAAGTATTAATCAATTTATTGGTAAATGCTACAAAATTTACGAAGGAGGGATCCATTGTATTAAAACTGGAAATCAGTCCGGAAGATGAGGAGATGGCCCTTTTTTCTGTGACGGATACGGGTTGCGGAATTCCTCTTGAAAAACAGAAATTGATTTTCGAACGTTTTGAGAAACTGAATGATTTTGTACAAGGGAGCGGGTTAGGGCTTTCTATTTGCCAATTGATTGTAAAGCATATACAGGGTAGACTTTGGGTGGACCCTCATTACATGCAAGGAGCACGTTTTTGCTTTACGCATCCTTTGAAGTATAAATCTCCCCTTTAAAAATTACGGATGAAAAAATTTCTATTACTGATCTATATTTCTATGGGCTCCCTTTCTTTTCTATTTGGAGAAGATAAGGTAGAAGGGATACACTACCGGGATAGCCTTCAGAAAGTAATAGAATTATTGCCTGCAGACAGTACCCGTTTGTCTTATCTAGAGCGAATGGCTTATTGCCACCAATATCCGCCTTTGGATAAATTTTTTGCTGCTTCTTTATGGGAAGAGAGTATCCGTCAGGAGAATGCCTATTATGAAAATTTAGGAGCTTATTATATGGCAACTTGCTTTGATAAGCGGCATGATCCGGATAGTTTATCGTATTGGGTCGATAAATTAAAAGAGATGGCTCTTCAAAGGGGAACATATGATTATTATCTGGAACAAAAAGCTGCTCTCAGTCGGGCACAGGCTTCTAAACGAAAGGTAGAGAAAGCGATATATACCGCTAAAGACGTTTTGGAGGAAGCCATACGTTATCGTAGCCATAACGGAGAGATCGCCGCTTATAACAGCTTGGCCTGCGCTTATTCGGTTTCCAGTCGTCGGTCGGAATCATTAGAAATATTAATCAAGGCACATAAACGTTTTACAGAGCGGACAAAACTGAGTTTGCGAGTGGATATACTATCTCGTATTGCGGGTAATTATGGAAATATCGGACAAGACAGTGCAAAAATGCCTTATTTACAGGAAATGACGGAAGTCTTGCAGGAGGTAATGACGAAGGAACCGGAGGCAAAAAATAATTGGACCAATATGGCCATAGATTGTCAGGTGAAATATATCATGCATTTTTTAAATAAAAAGAATTTTTCCCAGGTACAAGAACACATTGAAAAAGCGAAAGCTCTTTTAGCTCCTCATGTGGATCCTGTTTTTTGGCTAAATGTACAACTGATGCAATTGCAGTATTTTTCCCAAACCCGGGAATACGATAAAAGTATTGCTTTGATAGATGAGGTGACCCCTGTAATACTGAAGAATTATGTCTATACTTTTGGGATGTTAATGAGTTACAAAGCTATGACTCAAAAAGACAAGGGGGATATTGAAGGAGCCATTACGACACTTCGGTATTTGATACACACCCAGGATTCATTGAATAATGCTTTCTCGGCCAGTCAATTGGATCAGGTGAAGGAAGTTTATCATATCGACGAGCTGTTGTTGGAAAAACAAAAGATCAGTAATACGAATCTGATCCGGATACTGAGTGTTTTAGCCATACTTTTTGTGTTGATTTTTTTCTTCTATATTTATACGCGCTCTCTTTCCCGGAAAATTGTCCAATCCGAGAAAGCTGCTGCGGAAGCTGCTGCCCGTTCAGAAGCCAATAACTGGGCCAAAGAACGTCTGCGAACAGAAATCAGTCACGATATACGGATCTCGTTGAATGCCGTTGTCGGATTCGCAGAATTGTTAATGGAGGTGGATGCGGATTTCGATAAGGAAAGTAAAGTAGAATACGGAAAAATCATACAGGAAAATGCGGAACAACTGTTGGACTATGTCAATAATATCCTGGAACTTTCCCGTTTAGAATCGGGTAAAATCAAATATCAGCAGGAAAACTGCGACCTTATGGAAATGTGTCGGGAAGCAATAGATAGGGCTCGTCAATTTGAAAAAAATATAGTTCAGCCTTTTTTACAGACGACCATTCAAGAGATATCCATCACGACAGACCGGAGAAATTTTTTGGCATTGCTTCGAAGTCTTATTATTTTTAAGAAGGAAAGTAATACGGATATTTATCGGACGATTATTCATATCGAACAACATGAAGCAGAGAAGAAGCTGGTGTTTCGTGTGATAAATACGCCTTTGGCCAAGGATTTTCAGGGAAACAGAACAACTTTAGTCCGGAATGAGATTAATTCCCACTTGATTCATTATTTTGGAGGAACCTATGAAGTATATCCGAACGATTCGGAAGCGCCCACCCTTATTTTTACTTATCCTTTATCCTAGCAGAGAGGCCATCCTAAATAAAAAGGTTGTCCAAAAATTTTTTTGGACAACCTTCCAGAGAATGACAGGAAAGGGTTATTTGATCAGCTCTACGCTTCTCTTTACAAATTTGTTGAGCGCTTCTCCTTTGAGAAGGCCGTTGGCTAAAAGAGCCAGATCAATCAATTGTCCCACAATCTTGTTTTCTTTTCCATATTCTGCCAGCAATGTTTCTTTTTGTTGACGCATGGTATTGATTTTTTCGTCATACTCTTTTAAGCGGTCTTTATCGACTTGAGGGATCTCTTCCTCTTTTTTATCTTTGTTCAGTTCATTCAGTTCTGTCTTTTTCCCTTCCATTTCTTTGATTTCAAAATCGAGGGGTTCCAATTTAGCGTTCATTGTTTTCTTTTCGTCGGCCAGTACATCTTTTACCAATTTATGATCTGTATTGACCACTAAAGTATATTGGTCGCCCATTGCTCCGTAAAAGCCCATGCCGGGATTTAAAGCTGCCATCTCTTTCATCCGGCGCATAAATTCGGAACGGGTAACGACAACCGGGTCACTGTCTTCTCCCAAAGCCTCGAAGCTGACTAAAAACATACCGTTGTCTTTAGGCAAGGGGGAGGAAAATACCGGACGGAGGTTATTTTGTTCTTCTTCACTCAGATCGGATTGACGGGCCTCTTCTTTCGGAATTAATTTTTCTACCACATCAGCATCTACTCTCAGGTATTTATGGTCTGAATTTTTCTGTTCCAGATGGTTAATGAAATGAGTGTCTAACTGACCGTCCATTAACAAGACATCGTATCCTTTTGCCCTGGCTTTTTCTATATAGCTGTATTGTTCGGTAGCATCTGTGGCGTAGAGGCAAACTATATTTTTATCTTTATCCGTTTGATTGGCCTGAATCAGATTATCGTATTCTTCAAAAGTGAAATATTTACCGTCGGTGTTTTTCAATAAATAAATATCTTTTGCCCTTTCTGCGAATTTTTCATCCGTCAGTATGCCATATTGGATAAAAATTTTCAAATCATCCCATTTCTTTTCATATTCTTGCCGGGTATTTTTGAAAATATCACTTAAGCTATCTACTACTTTTTTGGTGATATGATTGGAAATCTTTTTGACATTCCGGTCGCTTTGCAAATAAGAACGGGATACATTCAGCGGGATATCCGGCGAATCGATCACTCCGTGTAAAAGCGTCAGGTATTCCGGGACAATCCCTTCCACAGAATCTGTTACATAGACCTGATTGCTGTATAATTGTATTTTATTCTTCTGTATTTCGAATTTGTTATTGATCTTAGGGAAATACAGTATACCTGTCAGATTAAAGGGATAATCTACATTTAAATGAATGTGGAAGAGGGGATCTTCAGCCATCGGATATAGTTGATGATAAAACTTGAGATAATCCTCTTCTTTTAAATCGGAAGGTTTACGTGTCCAAGCCGGATTGATATCGTTAATGACATTGTCTTCTTCTGTATCGACATATTTTCCGTCTTTCCATTCTTTCTTTTTGCCGAAAATAATTTCTACCGGTAAGAATTTGCAATATTTGTTCAGTAATTCATTGACTTTGTTATCTTCCAGAAATTCTTTTTCATCGGCATTCAAATGCATAATAATATCTGTACCTCTTTCTGCTTTTTCAATATCATCTAAGGTGTACTCCGGATCGCCGCTACAAGTCCATTTTACAGCCTGTGCCCCTTCTTTATAAGATTTCGTGACAATTTCCACCTTATCGCTTACCATAAAGGCAGAATAGAAACCCAGTCCGAAATGGCCGATAATGGTTGCTGCATCATCCTTATGTTTTTCCAGAAATTCTTCTGCTCCGGAAAAAGCAATTTGATTGATATATTTCTCTACTTCCTCACGGGTCATCCCGATTCCATGATCCGAAACCGTCAATGTTCCTGCCTCTTTGTCAGCTTTTACCCGGATTTTCAAGTCTCCTAGTTCCTCTTTTATTTCTCCCGTAGAAGCCAGTACTTTTAATTTTTGAGTTGCATCTACTGCATTGGAAACGATTTCCCTCAGAAAAATATCATGGTCAGAATAAAGGAATTTTTTGATAATTGGAAATAAATCTTTCGTTGAAACACCTATTTTTCCTGTTGTCATAACATTTGTATTTTATATGATTAATTATATGCTAAAATTTACGCTTTTCTACAGACAATTGTTGTGCCAGAATCGGAAAACTGACAGGATGACAGCATAAATGTTTATCGGTATCCGGGGTGCTTTCATCGGAATTGTCAATCAGGTGGAAAAGCTTTTCAGTTTTTCCAACAGACTTTTAGGAAGCCCGGAAACTTATAAAGCAAAGAAGGGAAAGGAGAAGATCTGATATAAATCATGTTTTTTTCTGGGAGACCCCCTTATATTTGAGCCGTTTTAAAAATAGAAAGATATTTCGGTTTATAAGAGAGAGCGTTTGTAAGGCCAGATTGAAAGTGAAATGCAGTCTTTTCAATAGGAAACATTCGTTCCATCAGAATTAAAAGTGGAGTGTTAACTGATTAAAATAATTTTGTAAAAATGAATGCTTTAAATCCTGTTTTTTATAAAGAAAAAATTTTTTCTGCGGCTTGGTTTCGCACCTATGGTTTATTAGTGATTGGTTCTTTTGTCCTAGCCATGGGGTATACTTTTTTTATGACTCCTTATAAAATTGTACCGGGCGGTATTTATGGTATTGCTACGATTTTGCATTATAAATTAGGTTTTCCTATCGGTATGGCGGCTTTGTGTTTCAATTTGCCGTTGAGTTTATGGGGTGTAAAAGTCTTGGGTAAGCAATTTGGTTTGAAGACATTCATTTGCTTTATTCTGGTTGCTTTTTTTGCCGATGGCGTACCCTTTTTATTGGAAAAGTGCGGGCATCCTCATCCGTACGATCCTTTTCAGTTACAGGATGAAGTACTATTAGCCAGTATTTTTGGGGGTGTCGTCATCGGGATAGGGGTCGGTTTAATATTGAAAACCCGCTCTTCCAGCGGAGGAACGGATGTGTTTACTTCGATATTGAGTAAATTAACCCGGAAACCTATCGGAATGTTACAGATGATTGTAGATTCCTCTATTGTATTATGCGGTTTATTGGTTTTTCAGGACTGGAAAATTCCTTTTTATTCCTGGCTGACTATTTTCCTGATGGGAAAAGTGATTGATATTGTCATGCAAGGGTATTCAAGTGATAAAACTTTTTTTATTGTAACGGATAAAATAGAAGAAATCCGGCAATATATTCTGGTCGAATTACATAGGGGGGGATCGATCATGCCGGTGAGAGGGATGTTTAACCGTACGGAAAAAGAAATGATTATGACTGTAGTTAGCCGACGGGAAATGGTTACGTTGCAGCGGGCTATTTATAAAATAGATCCTCAGGCTTTTACCACTATACTCAATGCGCAGGAGATTCTGGGACTGGGTTTTAAGCGGCTTGAAGAATAAGTGGCGTTTACTCGAATGTTTAAACGATCTTTTGCATGCTGTCTGTCAGCAACCCCACACCTCTGTGCTGGGAAGGCATACAGATTTCCCAAAGGAAAAACTTTTCCTTTGGGAACAATTCCCTTTTCCATTTGAGCATCTATTGGAATTCGATGTCTGTAAAAAACTGAGGAACATGAAAGTTGGGCTGGGCTGTGTCGATCGGATACCAGGATAGGAAATGAGGTTCTGAAAGATGATCTCCGCATTTGTATACATTGGCCTTAGCCTGCAGGCCGGATAAACGACGGAAATTGTGTCGGAATAAAAGATGAACCGGAAGGGAAACCAGGAGAGACCAACGGTTATTTCCGTTTTTTTCTTCAAAATTTTCTGTTCCGAGGGTGGAATATCGTTTTATAGACGACATCAATAAAGAGGGGGCATGCAAGGCTGTTTCTCCTTTTTTACGGTAACCGACTAAGGCTTTCCCAATGCAGTTGAATTCACAATTATAATATCCCGCCTCATCCGGTGCAATGAAAAATTCTACACAGGAATCAGTCCATACGGGACCGTTGTCCGTATTTACCCTAGCCATCGTATATTTTTCTGTGACATCAAAACGGATAAAAATTTCCTGATCATTATGAGCTATACGAAACTGAACCAGAGGAGAATAAGGATATTGTTCCGGCCAGTTGTTACAGAGGACAGGCTGGGCTGGAATTTCTTCCAAAAGCATACCGGCTTCTTTTAAAGAATCGGGACGAAGGGCGGAAATTTTTTTAACCTGAAACATAGCTGGCGATAGAGTGGAAAAAGGTATCCGAAAAATCCTGTTCCGGAAAATAGGGAATTCATACTTTCTGCTGAAAACGGATCACTTCTTGGCTGATAAATAGCCGAACGAGCCTTTTCAGGTGTGGGAATATCCTGCAAGAAACGGATTTTGGGGATACCTTTTTCGGTTTATTTATACTTTGCAATTTCTTCTTTTACGATAGAACACATCTGTTCATATTGAGCTTCCATACTTTGTAAAAGCTTGTGTTGTGCTCTTGCCCGGACCAGATTGTGTACCTGATTTTTCACTTTATAATATTTATCTCCGTCTATATAATCCATTAAAAAGCGGAGAACTTGTTCGTAGGTAATATATTTGGCTGAGAAAGCCAGATAATCAATTTCGGCGGGATTAAGGAATTGGGCGGTTTCGGACAGATAACCTTGGGTATAACCCCGGAATATATCCAGATTCATGGATACGTTGTCCAAATTCTCGTCATCTTCCAAACCGGTATTGGTATAAGAACGCATTGCGTCCCCATAGTCGTTCAGACAAGTACTACTCAATACGGTATCGAGATCGATCACGCAAAGCACATTGCCTTGTTTATCGAACAGGATATTATTGATTTTAGTGTCATTATGGGTAACCCGGGTCGGGATAGTACCGTTTTCCACTAATTCCCAGAAGTGCAGCATTTCTTCCCGCCGGCGTTCGATCCATTGAATTTCGCTGGGGACAGTGGCTTTCCGTCCCACAGGATCTTTTGCTAATACCTGGTCCCATTGTTGGAAACGGTAGCGTATATTGTGGAATCCCGGCAGGATGTCCGTTAAAGGTTCTGTAAAATCGGATAACATGGCCTGGAACTTTCCGATTCCTTTGCCTCCCTGATAAGCAAGTTCCGGTGTGTCGGCCTTTTGATAGGCAATCGTATCCCCGATAAATACACATACTGCCCAGTATTCACCGTCTTCATCTTGATAATACAGTTTCCCGTCTTTTGTCGGAGTAATCGTCAGAGCTTCCCGCATCGGATCGCCTCCTTGGGCGACAATTTTATTTTTCAAATGCGTGGTTACCTGCTGAATATTTTCCATCATAGCTGGAATATTCTGAAAAATATTTTTGTTTTTCCGTTGCAGGATATAATTCGGTGCAGTAGCTTCTGCTGTGGTAATCATTAAGGTGTCGTTGATAAAACCTTCTCCAAGCGGTTTAACTGTTAAAATCGTTCCTTCCAGTTGAAACTGGTTACAAATACTGTTCAGTCTATTTTCCATAATATTTTAATACAATTTTATAATTTAAAGTAGCCTCCGTGCTTTACCTTGCGCGCGCAATAAAGCACGGAGGCATACTGTTTATTTTGTTCTGATTTTATGTCCGGTTAAGGCATAATACAAAATATAGATAAAACAAGGTAAGCAGATCCAATAGGCATTTTGCATACCGTAATTATCCGTTAAAAAGCCTAACAAAGGCAAAATGATTACCGGTCCGGCCATCGCCATAATCAGCAGAGAAGAACCTGCTTTGGTGAATTTTCCCAGATCGGCCATTGCCAACGGCCATAATGCCGGCCACATCAGAGAACAACCCAAAGCAATGAGGGAGATAAACCAGATTGAAAGGCTATCCGAGACAAGCACGACTAATAAAGAGCCGAGTATAGCAATTACGGAGCATATTTTCAAGGCTGTAGCTTGATTTAAATACCGCGGTATTAAAACAATTCCACATATATAACCGATCACTAGGCCGATGGGAGCAATCCAGGCATAGAGGTCTGCATAAGGTAAATTCAGGTAAGTTGCATAATCTACCAAACTACTCAATGCAACTGTTTCGGCTCCTACATAGAAAAATAAAGCCAAACAACCCAAAAGCAAATGAGGAAACTGAAAAATACTCGTTTTATTGGCTGCATAAGGACAAGCATCGGCATTGTCTTCGTCTTCCCCGACGGCTTTTACTTCGGGAAGGGGAGCCAGCAAAGAAATAATCCCCAATAAAATAAATACACCTATAATAATATAGAATGGTATAAATAAATCGGCGATTACCGTGTCCTTTATGTTTTTACCGATGATCCAGGTGAGGAAGAGCGGGGCCACCGGCCAAGCCAGTTTATTGCAGATCCCCATAATACTGATCCGTTTGGCCGCACTTTCCAGGGGACCTAAAATCGTTACATAAGGATTCACAGAGGCCTGAAGATAGGCATTAGCTGCTCCACTGATGAAACAAGCAACCAAAAATAAAGGGAAACTTTCCTGATGAGCAGCCGGGATGAAGAGTCCGAACGCTATGGCAAACATCAGAAAAGATAAAGCCATGGTCCGCTTATAACCCATAGCTTTGATGGTCATGGAAGCCGGATAACCGAATATAAGGAAAGGTAAAAAAGTTACGGCTATGATAAAATACGATACTCCGGACGAAATTTCCAGAGAACCTTTTAGTACCGGAATGAGATAGGAATTGATCCCAAGTGCAAATCCTATCGCAAAAAACATCATGCCGACGAATGCTAGCGGCATGGCGTAGTTTTTCTTTTCGTGTGTCATTAGGTTAAATTGTTAGTTGATTAATAAGACAATAAGACGCGCAATCAGTTGGTTAAAAAGTTGTTTCTTTTTAAACGACGTAAAAATAATAAAAATAATGACTTTGTAAAATATTTTATTTGAAAAATAATGATAAGTAAAAACTCTTCAATTCTTTGAAAGCTTTTAAAGCTTGTGCCAATAGGGGCGGGTTACAGCTAACAAATCTTGTCTTTCTCCGTATAAATTTTAATTAAAAGATAAAATTTATGGATAAAAAAGGATGGTTGGATTTTTTAGGGATTTCTGTGCATAATTCTCATACGGAAGTCATTCTTGATATCATATTTCACTCTGTTATTGTAGCGCTGATAGCCGCCTTGCTTTATTTTGTAATCAACAAATGGTTGTCTTTACTGATTTGGAAAATCATGGGGAAAACCAAGAGTTCGTGGCATGACATTATATATAAGCAACGTTTTTTCAACAAACTTTCCTATTTAATTCCTCCCTTGGCTGCTTATATTATATTAGAGAATATACCTTGGGCTAAAGTCTATATACTGCAACGGCTGGTCGATATCTGGATGGTTGTCGTCAGTATGATTATATTCAGTAACTTGTTGAGTACAATTAACAATATTTACGAAAGTTATCCGATAGCCAAAAATCGTCCTATCCGGGTTTTTATTCAGGTACTGAAGACATTTATTTATACGGTTGTAGTCATTATTGTCATCAGTATTATGGTAAATAAATCTCCGGAACATCTGATTGTGGGATTGGGTGCTTTTGCTGCCGTTTTGCTGTTGATATTTAAGGATTCGATTCTGGGTTTTGTAGCAGGCGTACAATTATTGGCCAATAAAATGATCCGGATCGGGGATTGGATTGTGATGCCGAGTAATAATGCCAACGGAGTGGTGCTGGAAATTAATTTATACACTGTGAAAGTACAAAACTGGGATATGACGATTTCTACTATTCCTACTTATCAATTGGTCTCTCAGTCTTTTATTAACTGGAGAGGAATGCAGGAATCCAACGGCCGGCGGATTGAGCGTTATGTAAGCATAGATATCAGCACGGTACATTTTTTGTCTCCAGAAGAAATAGAAGGTTTCAGATCGTCCGTTTATCTGAAAGAATACATTGAAAAAATGCTTTCTACCTTGGAAAATATGAATAAAAACAAAGGGACAATTCTGGATGAACGGAAACTGACAAACTTGGGGATTTTCCGGGAATATATGGAATTCTGGTTAGAAGCGAATCCCGATATCAATAACGATATGACGCATATGGTCCGGCAATTGCAACCGACGGCTGTAGGAATCCCTATTCAAATCTATTGTTTTTCCTTGAAACAGGAATGGATCGCTTATGAAAAGGTACAATCCGACATCTTCGATCATATTCTGGCTGTTGTCCCTCATTTTAATTTAAAAATTTTTCAATATCCGGCTGAAATGTTTGTACCGGGAGAAAATACGAAAGTTTCCTAAACTTCCCTCTGTTTCCTTCGGGTGTATTTAACTCTGTTAAATAGGTATTTCCAAACTTGAATGTTTGCAAACGAATATTGTATGTACTATATTTGTTGAAGAATAACAGTTATTGGGAAATATTTACAATTGTATGAATAAGGGATTAAAGAGCTCTCTTTGTGTTTGTGCAAAAATAATAGCAGGGTGTTATTTTATATGCATCGGGAGCGTATCGGAAGCTTGGGGTATGCCGGGAGATAAAAGATATTATCTGCGGAATTTAAGTATTAAAGAAGGACTTTCCCAGAATACGGTAAATACGGTCTTACAGGATCGGCAAGGATTTATGTGGTTCGGTACGAAAGATGGCCTGAATCGTTTTGATGGCCTTTCTTTAAAAGTATTCCGGCGGGAGTTTGGTAATCCCCGGAGTATAGGAAATAATATTATTACGACCTTGTATGAAGGTAAAGACGGTAATTTGTGGGTAGGTACGGATGCTGGTTTATATATTTACTGTCCGGAAAAAGAGGAATTTGATCGTTTTGCTGTTTCTACGGGGGAGGGAGTTCAGATAGAAGAAACGGTTACTATGATCGGAAATGATTCCGTGGGACAGATTTGGATGGCAGTGGAGAGACAGGGAATTTTCCGGTATGATCCGGGAAAGAAAGAGTTGAGAAACTATCCGTTAAACCGGAAAAAAAACCATCAGGCAAATGTACAATGTTTTGCATTTGACGGAAAAGGCCGGATGTGGATCGGCTTTTTTGGGGAAGGCCTGTGGTATTCAGAAGATGGATTGGAAACGCTTGTCCCTTTTCAAACCCCAAGGGGAGAGAAGGTTTTTGCGGAAGACATTGTTTCGCGTATACTGCCCGGGCCTTATAATTGTTTGTATGTCGCTTCTGCAAAAGGAGGGTTGAGAGAGGTTAACCTGACTTCGGGTAAAGTCCGGGATTTACTGGTGAGTGATGAAAATCGTCAGAATTTATGGGTGAGGGATATTTGTCTTTATTCGGACGCTGAAATCTGGGTCGGTTCGGAATCCGGAGTATTTATTTATAATATACGTACGGATCATTACACTCACTTGATAACTTCCGGAGAAGATCCGTATGCCCTTTCGGATAATGCTGTTTACTCTTTTTGTAAAGATAAGGAAGGGGGAATATGGATTGGCACTTATTTCGGAGGAGTAGATTATTATCCGGTTCCTTATACTTATTTTGAAAAATATTATCCTCTTCATCATTCCAATAGTTTGCACGGAAGGCGGGTGAGGGAATTTTGTCCGGCTCCAGACGGCTCTGTATGGATCGGAACAGAAGACGGCGGATTAAACCGTTTTGATCCTGTGACGAAAAAATTCTATTTTTTTGAGCCGAGTCGGGAGTTCCGGAATGTACATGCTTTGTGTATGGACGGAGAATTTCTTTGGATAGGAACTTTTTCCAAAGGTTTAAAAGTATTGAACACTAAAACGGGTAAGATAAGAAGTTATTCCCGCGGTGTTGCTCCGAACAGTTTAAATGATAACAGTGTTTTTTCCATTTTTAAAACTTCTGCCGGAGATATTTGGTTGGGGACTCTTTTCGGATTACTGCAATACGATCGGGAAAAGGATTGTTTTATTCGTATACCGGAATTGGAAGGAAAATTTATTCACGATATTAAAGAGGATGCTCAGGGAAATATGTGGCTGGCAACGTATGCAAACGGAGCCTGGAAGTTTGATGTGAAAAATAAGAAATGGGTAAATTTTTTACAGGATGACAGGGATACAAGCAGTCTTCCATACAATAAAGTATTGAGCATATACGAAGATACTCATCGTCAGGTATGGCTGACCACCCAGGGAGGCGGATTTTGCCGGTATTGTCCGGAGACGGAAAACTTTGTGCGTTATACTATGCGGGAAGGATTGCCTAATGATGTCGTCTATCAAATTGTGGAGGATAAAGAAGGATACTTCTGGTTGACGACGAATAAAGGGTTATTGCGCTTTGACCGGGAGAAAGGGGAGTTTAAATCGTTTACGATTGCTAATGGATTGCTTTGTAACCAGTTCAACTATCGTTCGAGCTTAAAAACACCGGATGGAAAGATTTACTTGGGAAGTATAGAGGGGTTTATCGTGTTTGATCCCCAGAATTTTCAAGAGAATAAATACATTCCTCCGGTTGCCGTTACAGATTTCTGGTTGTTCAATAATCGGGTGGAAGTAGGGGAGGAGAATTCTCCTTTGAGAAAAAGCATTATTATTTCAGACACTTTGGTACTCAAGTCGAATCAAAATTCATTCTCTTTTCGGATCGCAGCTCTCAGTTACCAGGCTCCGGAGATGAATCAATTGATGTATCGGCTGGACGGATTCGATTCAGATTGGCAACCTTCGGACCGCGGTCCTTTGATTACTTATTCTAACCTAAAACACGGAGATTATATTTTTAGGGTGAAAGCTTCCAATAGCGATGGGGTATGGAATGAGCAGGAAAGAATATTATATGTATCTGTTTTACCTCCTTTTTATTTATCCGGATGGGCTTATAGTTTATATGTATTACTGGGTATCGCTTCTATTCTTTATACCCTGTTTTATTTCAGACGACGGAATGCTCGTCATTACCGATTACAGGCGGAAAAATTTGAAAGGGAAAAAGAAAGGGAAATCTATCGGGCGAAAATCGATTTTTTTACAAATGTGGCCCATGAAATCCGAACACCTTTGACGTTGATAAAAGGACCGTTGGAAAATATACTGATGAAAAAAGAAATACAACCGGAGGTAGAGGAGGATTTGAATATTATGAACCGAAATACCGAACGGTTGTTGAATTTGACCAACCAGTTGCTGGATTTCCGGAAAACAGAGGTGAAAGGATTCCGGTTAAATTTTGTAGAACGTAATATTTCGGCTTTGATCCGGGAAACAGGACTGCGTTTTTTGCCTTTGGCGAAACAAAAAGAAATAGAATTTTCTATGGATATTCCAGAAGGAGAATTTATGGCCCATGTGGACCAGGAAGCCTTTACCAAAATCCTCAGTAATTTATTTAGTAATGCTGTAAAATATGGGGATACTCGCATTACGGTAAAGCTGGATACCGGGCAAGCTGACGGATTCGCGATAGAAGTGGCCAACGACGGAGTTATTGTCCCCCCCGAGGTCAGAACAGAAATTTTTAAACCTTTTGTTCAATATCAGGATCAGGAAATTAAAGAGGTGACGGGAGGTTCCGGAATCGGCCTGGCCTTGGCACGTTCTCTGGCAGAACTGCATCAGGGATCTTTGAAGATGACGGAGGAAACAGACCGGAATTGTTTTGTATTGCTCTTGCCCATTACTCAAAAAGGAGTAATCCGTTTAAAACCGGAAGTTCAGGAACAGCATAACAGGGAATTGGATATCCGGGAGAACAAGGCGATAAATAAAAATAAACCCATTGCTTTAATTGTGGAAGACGATCCGGATATGTTGGTTTTTCTGGAACGTCAATTGTCCGTATATTATAATGTAATAAAAGCAGTAGACGGAAAAAAAGCATTGGAGATTTTGGATTCCACCTATGTGAATATAGTCGTTAGCGACGTCGTTATGCCTTGTATGGATGGGTTTGAACTTTGTCATCGCTTGAAATCGGATGTCAATTATAGTCATATCCCGGTCGTTTTACTGACGGCTAAAACCAATATGCAATCCAAAATCGAAGGCTTGGAGATGGGAGCGGATGCGTATATTGAAAAACCTTTTTCAGTTGAATTTTTATATGCAACTCTGGCTAACTTGTTGCAAAACCGTGAGAAATTGAGGGAAACTTATGCCCGTTCCCCTTTAGTAGCTTCCAATACAATGGCCCTGTCGAAAGCAGATGAGGAATTTTTGAAAAAATTGCATGAAATTATACGGGCTAATTTACACAACCCGGATTTTGGCATGGACGATGTAGCCGATGCTCTTTATATGAGCCGATCCAGTTTCTATAGAAAGATTCGCGGATTATCAGATTTAACCCCGAATGATTATTTGCGCTTGGAACGATTGAAAAAAGCGGCTGAATTATTACAGGAAGGAAAATATCCGGTGAGTGAGATTTGTTATCTCGTCGGTTTTAATACCCCTTCTTATTTTACCAAGTGTTTTTTAAAACAATTTGGAGTACTACCTAAGGATTTTGCCGGAAAATAAAGGATTGAGACGAATGTTCTATTATCTGGGATAATTGTTTTTAAAAGGAAGGAGGTTGTCATATACTTTTGTTAGAGAAATTTAATTCTCGAAAATAAAAGTTGTGACTTATGCGTGGAATAATACTTTTTTTAATAATTGTTTGGACCGGATTTTCTTCTTTTGCTCAATGGCAGCCTGCCGGTGATCGGCTGATGACGCGTTGGGGGAAAGAATTGAGGCCGGATCGGGTATGGCAGGAATATCCCCGTCCGATTATGGAACGGGAAGTTTGGAAAAATCTGAATGGCCTGTGGGAATATGCAGTGGTTCCGATGGGGAGCCCTGAACCAGAGACTTATGAAGGGCAAATATTGGTGCCTTTTGCGTTGGAATCTGCTCTTTCCGGAGTAGGGCGGGTTTTAGAGGCGAATGAAGAATTGTGGTATAAGCGGGAGTTTCAAATAGATCCTGCTTGGAAAAAGAAACGAATCCTTTTACATTTTGAAGCGGTGGACTGGAAAACGGATGTTTGGGTAAATGGCGTGAAAGTGGGAAATCATAGTGGGGGGTATACTCCTTTTACTTTCGATATTACATCGGCATTAGTAAAGGGGGATAATCGGCTGACAGTGCGGGTAAGCGATCCTACGGATCAGGGAATTCAACCCCGGGGAAAACAAGTGAGGCGTCCGGAAGGGATTTGGTACACTTCTGTCAGTGGGATCTGGCAAACGGTTTGGCTGGAGCCGGTGCCGGAACATTCTATTTCTTATTTACGGGTAACTCCCGATATCGACCGGCGGATATTGTCGGTAGAGGTTTCTACGGAAAGCAAAGGGGTTGTGCAGGTCGAGGTGAGCGCTGGGGGGAAAACTGTTTCTTCTTCCCGTTCCTTATGCGGTCAGCGTATAGAAGTGCCTATGCCTGCTGATATGCTGTTGTGGAGTCCGGAGAATCCTTTTTTGTATGATTTGTCTATTTCTTTGTGGGAGGGAAACCGTTGTGTGGATCGGGTAAAAAGTTATGCCGCTATGCGCAAATATTCGGTAAAGCGGGATGAAAGCGGTATTGTGCGGTTGCAGTTGAATAATCAGGATTTATTTCAGTATGGTCCTTTGGATCAGGGATGGTGGCCGGACGGATTGTATACGGCTCCGAGTGATTCGGCTTTGCTTTACGATATTGCAAAGACGAAGGAATGGGGATTTAATATGATCCGCAAGCATGTTAAAGTAGAGCCGGCGCGTTGGTATTACCATTGCGACCGTCTGGGCATGATCGTTTGGCAGGATATGCCAAACGGGGACCGCGGTCCGGAATGGCAAAACCGGAATTATTTCAAAGGCACAGAATACGTCCGGAGCAGTTTTTCAGAATCCGTCTACCGCAAGGAATGGCAATCGATCATCGATCATCTTTATTCTTATCCTTGTATTGGAGTGTGGGTGCCTTTCAACGAGGCTTGGGGGCAATTTAAAACGGAGGAAATCGTTCGCTGGACAAAAGATTACGATCCGGGTCGGCTGGTGAATCCGGCCAGTGGAGGAAATCATTACACCTGCGGAGATATATTGGATCTCCACAATTATCCTACTCCAGAGCTTTATTTGTATGATGCGCAGCGGGCAACTGTTTTAGGCGAATTTGGCGGAATCGGTCTGGTTTGCAAAGAGCATTTGTGGGAGCCTTCCCTCAACTGGGGGTATATTGAACTTACAAGTAACGAGGAGGCGATGGCAGAATATGAAAAATATGCCACAATACTTAAAAATCTGATTTGCAGAGGATTTTCAGCAGCTGTATATACTCAAACAACAGATGTCGAGAGGGAAGTAAATGGCTTTATGACTTATGACCGGGAAAAAGTAAAATTGGATGAAAATAAACTTAGGGAAATCAATAAGGAAATATGTAATTCTTTAGAGAAGAAATAATTCCGCAGTAGAATATTATACATCTAACTAATAAATAGGATACATTCTATGAAAAAATCTAAAATTGTTCAAATGTACTGGGGAAGACGACAGTTTACTGCTTCTGCGGTAGCTGTAGCATTCCTTTCGTTATTACCAACTTGGGAATCTGGAGCCGTGTATGGGAGTTTGCCGGCAAAAACGAGTTTCGCTTTTACCGGTAACCCGGGCTCTTTCGAAAGGGAAAATTTATTTATTCCCGGTTTTTATGAAAACGATTCCGAGGGCTTACAGCAGACGAAAAAAATCACGGTGAAAGGGTATGTCGCAGATGAAAAAGGGGAACCCATGATTGGGGTAAACATTCGTATTCCTGGCACAGGAACCGGTACGACAACGGATCTCGACGGTAATTTTGTCCTGTTGGTGCCGGAAGGAACTAAAAAGCTTTTATTTACTTCTGTCGGGTATAAAGATATGGAGGTGGTGGTAAAGCCGGAGATGGAAGTGAAGATGGAGGTCGATGCTCAGGCGATGGAAGAAGTCGTGGTGGTCGGTTATGGAAAACAGAAAAAAGTATCGGTTACCGGTGCGCTTTCTACCATTGCTTCTGAGGAAGTGTTAAAAGTATCTACTCCTTCGTTGTCGAATGCTTTGGCCGGACAAATGCCGGGTATTATCAGTCGTCAGACCAGCGGGGAACCGGGTTATGATCAAGCGCAGGTATATATCCGGGGAATTGCTTCTTTCGGAAACAATAATCCTTTGGTATTGATTGATGGAGTGGAACGGGACTTAAATCAGATCAATGCTCAGGAAGTGGAAAGTTTTACTATACTGAAGGATGCTTCTGCTACGGCTGTATATGGAGCCAGAGGGGCGAACGGAGTGATTCTGATTACCACCAAGCGGGGGGTAACGGGTAAACCTCATATTACTTTCCGGGCGGAAGCTGCTGTATTACAGGCTTTACGTTTACCGAAATATGTCAATGGATTTGAATATGCTTCTTTGATGAACGAGGCCTTGCGTTTTTCCGGTCAACAGGAAAGATGGACGCCAGAGGAATTACAAAAATATGCTGACGGTTCCGATCCTTACCTTTATCCGAGTGTAGATTGGGCAGATGAGGTGTTGCATAAAACTTCCTGGCAAACCATTAATAACTTGAGTGTGACCGGAGGAACAGATATTTTCAAGTATTATATGAATGTCGGTTTTACCTTACAGGACGGATTGTATCGGGAAGATCCATCCAATAAATACAACACGAATGCCAATGTAAAGCGTTATAATTTCCGAAGTAATATCGATGTGGCTTTGGCTAAAAACTTCACTTTACAGTTGGGATTGGGAGGAATTATTCAGAACGGAAATTATCCGGGCTTTAGTTCTCCTGATATTTTTCAAGCCATGCAGATGATTTCTCCGATAGCTTATCCCGCTCGTAATCCGGACGGGACACCGGGCGGAGCTCAGGCTTATGTCGGATTTAATCCTTGGGGACGGGTAACCCAGTCGGGGTATTCTACTCAGGATCGGACGACTCTGCAGGCGAGTTTCGGTGCAAACTGGGAGTTGGATTTCTTATTAAAAGGATTGTCTTTGAGAGGATTATTCTCTTACGATCGGTATACCCAGACCAATAACGTACGGATTAAGGAATTTGAAGTAAAACGTTATTTGGGAAAAGATCCGGAAACCGGAGAAGATTTATACAGTCCTGTATTTCGGGAAGAAAAACCTTTAGGGTATGAACGGGAAAATAGTGCTAACCGGGCTATTTATCTGGAAGCTCAGGTAAATTACAACCGGACTTTTGGGATGCACAATATTACCGGTATGTTACTATTCAACCAACGGGAATATGTGGATCTGAATGCGGATTCCAGAGGAAATATCCCGTACCGTCGTCGTGGATTTGCCGGACGTATTACTTATAGTATTGCTGACAAATATCTTTTGGAAGGGAATTTTGGTTATAACGGTTCAGAAAACTTCCCGAAAGGAAAACGATTTGGTTTCTTCCCTTCCGGGTCTTTGGGGTGGATAGTGTCGAATGAAAATTTCTGGGGAATTGATGCGATTAATCGTTTGAAGTTGAGAGTATCTTATGGTAAGGTGGGTAATGATCAAATTGGACAGCGTTTCTTGTTTTTGAGTACTGTCAATACGGATGGTCAGTATTATTATTTCGGAGACGAACAGACGCAGTATAAAGGAATGGAAGAAAATGCAATCGGCAATCCGAATGTGACTTGGGAAGAATCTACCAAAACGGATGTCGGTTTCGATCTGGGGTTGTTCAACGATAAAATTTCTTTGCAAGTAGACTTTTTCCATGAATCCCGGAAAGGTATTTTATTACAACGGGCTACGATTCCGCAGGTAACGGGTATTTATCCGTGGTCCATACCCTATGGAAATATCGGTAAAATAAAGAATAAGGGAGTGGATGCTTTATTGGAAGTCCGAAATACAACGAATTCCGGTTTCTTCTATTCTTTCAGGGGAAATTTTACATTTGCCCGCAATAAGGTGATTGAAAATGACGAACCGGCAAAAAAATATCCCTATTTATCCGGAAAGGGAAAACGTTTAAATCAACCTTTCGGGTTTGTGGCAGAAGGATTTTTCCGGGATGAAGCCGATATACAGAGTAGTCCTTATCAAGCTTTAGGTAGTGTGCGTCCGGGAGATGTAAAATACAAAGATATTAATGGAGACGGGGTGATTGATTCTTATGATCAGGTGGCCATTGGCTATCCCCGTTTACCGGAAATCTCTTTCGGATTCGGAGGTACTGTCGGATACAAGGGATTTGATTTAAGTGTATA
This sequence comes from Blastocystis sp. subtype 6, assembly GCA_000963415.1. NCBI lineage: Eukaryota > Bigyra > Opalinata > Blastocystidae > Blastocystis > Blastocystis sp. subtype 6. Next base: position 131,046 of record JZRM01000214.1, on the reverse strand, counting down.
CTTTACCGGAGCAGCTCATGCGACTGTAGATATTGGAGGTTTTGGAATGTGGGCTTTTTACGACGGATTGGGTTCAAACAACATTTTGAAAGAATACTACGATAATCGTTGGACGCCTGAAAATCCCAACGCTCGTTATCCGGCTATCGATGTAGGAAATAACCCCAATAATTTTGTTACTTCTACGGTGTGGAAAAAGAATGGAAATTATTTGCGGTTCCGGAATGCAGAGATTGGATATACACTGAAAAATATCAATAAAAAATACGGAATCAGTCAGTTCCGGGTATTCCTCAACGGAATGAATCTTCATACTTGGGATCATGTAAAAATTATGGATCCGGAATCAAACGACGGATGGGGACAATATCCGTTGCAACGAAGCTTTAATATCGGTTTCCAGATCGATTTTAATTAAAACATTCCTTTGAAAGATTTTAGTTGAATTCTGTAAAAAAGATTAAAAATGAAATATATATTTAAAATAGCAGCTGGAGTCCTCCTGACCTTACTGGCTTTTTCTTGTTCGGATTTTCTGGACAAAGCGCCTGAGGAAGATATTACCATACAAGAAGCTTTCCTGCAACGGAATTATGCCGAAAGTTTTTTAACAGATGCCTATGCGGATTTACCGATGGAAATTCATTTTACGGATATGGCGGATATAAATCCTTTTGTGTTGGCTTCTGATGAGTTTAATGTGCCCTGGCCGGAGAAATTCGGTAAATTGATGAACCGGGGAGCTTGGAATGCTTATAATGCCACCGGAAGGGTATGGATTAATATGTATGAAGGAGTACGTAAATCCAACATTTTCCTGGACAATATTCACATCACTCCGCTTTCAGAGGAATTTACGGCGAAAGACAAAGACCGTTGGATAGGAGAGGCAATTTTATTGAGGGCTCTTTATCATTTTTATGTCATGCGTGTTTACGGCCCTAGTCCTATCATGAATTATGCTGCCGACGTTTCGGACGATTTTACTCAAATCAGACGTCAGCCCTTAGATAGTTGTATCAACTTTGTGTTGAGGGAGTGCGACCGGGCTATACCTTTATTGCCTATGCGGGCGATTAACAATCGTCAGACCGGGCGTATGACTGCGGCTGTCGCTTATGCTTTAAAAGCCCGTTTGCTTCTTTACCGAGCCAGTGATTTATGGAACGGCAATCCGGACTATGCGAATTTTAAAGATAATGCGGGGGTCGAGTTGTTTCCGCAGGTAAAAGAAGAGAAATGGTGGGCTGAGGCTGCTGCTGCCGCAAAAAAATGTATTGAAGAATGTGAAGCTGCAGGTTATACGCTTTATCGGACAGCGGATGATGATCCGGTACAAAACTATTACCGTCTGTTTTTGGATCGTTATAATAACGAAGTGATATTGGGCCGTAATTGTGGGGTAGAACCTGTACCGGAAAAATGCGGTTTCCCGCGTAGTCAGGGCGGATGGGCCGGCTGGAATGTTACTCAGCAGCAAGTGGATGCCTACGAAATGGACAATGGGATTATTCCGATCACCGGTTATACCAGCGATGGGTCTCCTATCATTGATTCCCGTTCCGGCTATAAAGAAACGGGATATGCCGAAGAAGCCGGTCCGGCGGGACGTTGGCCGGCAGGTGTCAGAAATATGTATGTTCACCGGGATCCTCGTTTTTATGCTACTGTAGCTTACAATGGAGCTATGTTTAAAGACAAACAGATAGAATTGTGGAATACCGGAGCTGACGGCCGTGGAAATGAAGGGCGGGATTATTGTACGACCGGTTATTTACTGAAAAAATATGTAGACGAAACCTGTAATATTCCTCAGGGAATTTTCTCCCTGAAAACCTGGATATTGTTCCGTTTGGGAGAAATCTATCTGGACTATGCGGAGGCGTTAAATGAAGCGGAAGGGCCTGTTAGCGATGTTTATTATTACGTAAATCAGATTCGGGATAGAGCCGGTATGCCTGCATTACCAAAGGACTTGTCGAAATCGGAGATGCGCGAGCGAATCCGGCATGAAAGACGGATCGAACTGGCTTTCGAAACCCATCGCTATTTTGATTGCCACCGTTGGAAGATTGCCGAAAAAACAGATAACGGTCCGATCTGGGGGATGAATATTTCTGCCGGGGCTTCTTTACAAGATGAGGCTTATTACAAGCGTACTCTTATAGAGAACCGTATATTTAAAGCTCCTACTCATTATTTATTCCCGATTTTCCAGGATGAGATTGATAAGAATCCGAATTTGGTACAAAATCCGGGTTGGTAAGTTTATCAAATCCGAATAGATTGTTTAGTCGCAATGACAGCTTGTATAATTGTAATATTAAAGTGATGAAAAAAAATCGATTATTCTATATGATATTGGCCGGACTGTTTGTGTTGTCAGAAGCTTGTTCGGACGAAGTGAAAGCTTATCTGGAAGATATTCCCGATCCGGGACAGTATACTTCTCTTTATATGCCGCAGGCTTATTACAGACCTTCCAATCAGACGGTATATGTAAAAGAAGGGGTACAGTCTTATTTGGTAGCTGCTTATCTGGGGGGACCGCAAGCGGCGGATTCGGATATTCATATTACCTTTCAAATTGATGAAAAATTAGTGGAAGAATTTAATGCCCGTCAAGGGACGGATTATAGTTTACTTCCCCGGGAATGCTGGGAATTTCCGCAACAGGAAACTTACATTCCGGCCGGGAATCAGCAGAGCTTACCGCTTTATATCAATGTAAGTGCTATGGGGTATGTCTCCGTGCCGGATTCTTATCTACTGCCGGTGACCCTTGCAGAGACAAACAGTGAAATTCCGGTGTTGGAGAATTACAAGACGACTTATTTCCTTTTTACCGGTTCTTATTTGCCCGGACAGGTACCTTCTGTGAAGGTTTATTCTTTCGGGCAGGCCGTGACAAAACCGCTTCTTTGCCGGGAGAAAGATCTGATCCGGATAGATGAAAACGATAATTTGCAATTGTATCAGTCCGATGAAGACGGTATTTTTCAGGAGCCTCGTCAGATCGGTCAGGGCTGGAATGGTATCGACGTGATGTTTTATATGCCCGACAATCGGTTTATTATCCGGAATCCCGCTCAGAATCTGGCGCAATATATAATCGACGATCAGTATAACTTCCTGGGACAGCGTGAGATTGGCTGGGGTTGGGGAGGAGCTTCCCAAATCGTGCCTTTCAAAAATCTGGCATTTTTAGCCGTCAATGGGGATGCATTGACAAAGTACCCGATTAATCAGAATGGAGACTTCGATTTTCCCAATTGTTCCGATATTGAAAGTCAGGGTTGGGGGGATTATAAACAAATCCTGTGTTATGGGAATTCTATTCTGGCCTTGGAAGCCGGAGGTAATTTATGGGAAATACCTCTGAGTGATGATTATGTTACGAGTGCTAGGAGACAAGTCGGATCTGGCTGGATCTTCGAAAAGTTGGTCGTGTGCGGAACGGACTTGCTGGCTTTGGATGCCAATGGAGATCTCTGGCGGTATGAGTTTGATCCGAGGGCTTTCTGGCCTTTGAAAGCGGAGGAAGAAAATACGGAAACTGAATAATTAAAAAACTTATAAGGTATGAGATATATAATAGGGATAGTATGGCTATGTATTGGCTGTATGCTTGCCGGGTGTACTGATAAAAAAGGAACACTGGATAAGGAAGCGGCCTATGCTTTAATTAAACGGGTCGTCGGTGAGAAAGCTGAGCATTTTAAGGTAGAATATGTGGCTCAGGAGAATGGAAAAGACGTTTTTGAGCTAGAACAGAAAGGGAAAAAGATTGTGTTGAGGGGAAATAATGGTATTTCTGTAGCCAGTGCATTGAACCATTACCTCAACGAATATGCTCATTGCCAATATGGTTGGAATGCTTCTCATATGCAGTTGCCGGATCCGCTTCCGGAGGTGAAACAGAAGGTGAGAAAAGTAACCCCTTATGTTTACCGGCATTATTTTAACTACTGTACGTTTAGTTATACGGCTGCGTGGTGGGATTGGGAGCGTTGGCAGAAAGAGATCGATTATATGGCTTTGCACGGAGTGAATATGCCTTTGGCTATGACCGGGCAGAATGCGGTGTGGGACCGTGTATACCGGAGTATGGGCTTTACGGATGAGGATATGGACCGCTTTTTTACCGGTCCCGGTTACTTTATGTGGTTTTGGGCCGGAAATATCGATGGTTGGTGTGGTCCTTTGCCGAAAAGCTGGATGGAAAGTCATGAGGAATTACAGAAGAAGATATTGGCCCGGGAGCGGGAGTTAGGTATGACGCCTATTTTACCGGCTTTTACAGGGCATGTGCCTCCTACCTTTAAAGAGCATTTCCCGGAGGCCCGTCTCCGGCAGGTGAACTGGGAAGGACGTTTCGACGATACTTATTTGTTAGAAGCGGATGATCCTTTGTTTCAGACGATCGGGAATCGTTTTATGGAAGAACAGATCCGGACTTTTGGTACAGATCATTTATACGGGGCCGATACGTTTAATGAGATGTTTCCTCCTTCGGAAGATTCTACTTATCTGGATGGAATCAGTAAAGCTGTCTATCAATCCATGGCAGCAGTAGATCCGGAAGCTGTATGGGTGATGCAGGGGTGGTTGTTCCACGACAAACGGGATTTTTGGAAACCGGCACAAATGAAAGCTTATTTAGGGGCTGTTCCGGATGAACATTTGATTGTATTGGATCTTTGGGGAGAAGAATTTCCGATTTGGGACCGGACAGAAGCTTTCTATGGGAAACCTTGGATTTGGTGTATGTTGCACAATTTCGGAGGCCGTAATATGTTGTTTGGAAATGCCCTTAAATTGGCGGAAGAACCGGCCCGGGTATTGGCTGATCCGGCTAAAGGGCAGCTATTAGGGTTGGGAGCTGTTCCGGAAGGGATAGAACAAAACCCGGTTATCTATAGTTTACTTTTCAGTCATATCTGGAAGAATACGGCAGTGGAGCTGGATAAATGGTTTGAGACTTATCTGGAAAGCCGTTATGGCTGCCGGGATGAGGCTGTTGAGAAAGCCTGGGATATTCTCCGCAAAACGGTTTATGCCAACGAGGGGAATTACGAAAGTGCGATAACGGCTCGTCCGACTTTTGAGAAGCACAACAATTGGGCTTATACGGATATACCTTATGACCCGGTAGAAGTGATGAAAGCATGGAAATTTTTGCTTCAGGCTGCCGATCGGTTGAGTGAAAATCCGTGTTACCGCTATGATTTGATTTTGGTTGGGAAACAAGTTCTGGCCAACTATGCTACGATTATCCAGCAAAAATTCGGAGAAGACTACCGGACAAAAGATTTACCTGCATTTACGCGGAATAGTCGGGAATTTATGGAATTAATAGACGATATGGACGAGTTGATGGGTACTCATGAGGCTTTTCTTTTAGGGAAATGGTTAGAAGATGCCAGGAGTTGGGGAAAGACAGCCTCGGAAAAACAATTGTATGAAAAAAATGCCCGGGATCAAATTACATTGTGGGGAGGAAAGGATGCTGTCCTCCACGACTATGCCAGTAAACAGTGGTCGGGTTTGTTTAAGGGATTTTACAAAGGACGTTGGCAATTGTTTATCGATGAAGTATACGATTGCATAAAAACAGGCCGGAAATACGATCATACTGCAAGCGACGACAGGGTAAGAAGCTGGGAGTGGGAATGGGTAAACGGACAGGAAAAATATCCGGCAGTTCCTCAGGGAGATCCGGTGGTCGTTTCCGAGAGAATGTTCGGTAAATACATAAAAAAATTACAGCAAGTTTATGACGTAAATTTTTAAGAGTGAATTCAATCAAAATAATATTAACACACTAACACAAAAAAATAAATCATGGAAAGATTGACAGAACAACCCTCTAAATACAAGGATTTGGAGAAAAAATCGGTAGAGGAATTAATCCGGGATATCAACCGGGAAGATCAGCTGGTGGCTTTGGCTATACAAAAAGTATTGCCGGATATTGCTGCCTTGATTACGGCTGTCGAAAAACAGCTGAAAAACGGAGGCCGGATGTTTTATCTGGGATGTGGAAGCGGAGGTCGGCTTTCAGTCCTGGATGCCATAGAATTGCCCAATACCTATGGAATAGAGAAAGGTATTGTAAATGTGGTTCTGGCCGGTGGGGTGGAACACCTGGTGGAAGCTTTGGAAGAAAAAGAGGACGATGTGGAAGAGGGATGGGAAACTTTACAGGAGGCAAAAATTTCGTCGGCAGATATTGTCGTCGGAATTTCGGCCAGCGGAACAACTCCTTATGTACTGGAAACATTGAAAAAGTGCCGGGAACATTCCATTCCTTGCGGGTCTATCGTGGGAAATCCCGATTCTCCTATTTCAACGTATTCGGATTATCCGGTAGAAGTCATTACGGGACCGGAATTTATAACAGGCAGTACCCGTATGAAATGTGGTACAGTACAGAAAATGTTGTTCGATATGATCAGTACGACTGTAATGGTCCGGCTGGGGAGGGTAAAAGGTAACCGAATGGTAAATGCCCGGCTGACCAATAATAAACTGGTAGATCGTTCAACTAAAACATTGATGGTGGAAATGGGATTGACGGATTACGAGGAAGCAAAATCGCTTATCTTAAAGTGTGGGAATGTGCAAAAAGCCATGGACTTTATTCGGTCCGGTAAAAATGTATAAAAAGAAAAGTATGGGAAAAATTTGTTTTACTAGTATACGGAAAATCATTTTATTCGGTTTGATTGCAGGATATATGCCTTTGGGGGCAGTTGCGGAAGTGTCTGACCGGAATTTGGGAATTATTCCGGCACCTTTGTCCGTGAAGGTTCATTCGGGATATTTTCAGATTACGAATGTAAAAAAGGCGGCTATTTTGTATGAAACGGAAGCGGATTTAGCTAACGCCCGTTTATTCCAGGAATATTTATGCCGGAATTTCGGTTTAGATCTGCCTGTTACAGACCGCGCCAAAAAGAAATACCAAGAGACAATTTGTTTTCAATCTTCCGGAACCCAGGAGATGGGGGCAGAAGCTTACCATCTTCTGGTAACTCCTTCCCGTATAGAAATACGGGGGAAGGAAGCAGGGGGTTTTTACGGTTTGCAATCTCTGATGCAAATGTGTTCTGTAGCTTCCGGAAAGGGAAAAATGCAAATACCTTGTGCTGAGATAGACGATGCTCCTCGTTTCGTTTACCGGGGTATTATGCAAGAGGTCGGATATCATATTTTTCCGGTAGAATTTATCAAAAGACAAATTGATTTGCTGGCCAAATACAAACTGAATGTTTACCATTGGCATCTGACGGAAGATCATGGATGGCGGATCGAGATAAAGAAATATCCAAAACTGATGGAAGTAGGAGCATACAGGGCTCAGACCTGCGTCAGTAATTACGATGAGGAAATGACAGGTGGGGACGGTATTCCTTACGGAGGATATTATACTCAGGAAGAAGTGAAAGATATTGTAGCCTATGCCCAGGCTCGGCATGTAGCTATTATTCCGGAAATCGAGTTGCCGGGGCATTCGTTGGCTGCGTTGGCTTCTTATCCGCATTTGGCCTGCGGGGATCAGCCGGGACCTTTTCGGGTGGCAGAATGGTGGGGAATATATGAGGATGTCTATTGTGCCGGCAAAGAGGAAACTTTCCGTTTTTTAGAAGACGTATTGACGGAAGTGATGGAATTATTTCCGGGAAAGTATATTCATATCGGTGGAGATGAATGTCCCAAAGAAAGATGGAAAAAATGTACGTATTGCCAAAAACGGATAAAAGAGGAAGGTTTAAAAGACGAATTTGAATTGCAGAGCTATTTTGTAAAGCGGATAGAGAAATTCGTCAATGAAAAAGGGCGTGAGATTATCGGCTGGGACGAGATCTTGGAAGGGGGATTGGCTCCGAGGGCTACGGTTATGAATTGGAGAGATACGAGTGAAGGAATTAAAGCGGCTCGTCAGCATCACGATGTCATTATGGCTCCGAACGCATTTCTTTATTTCGATTATATTCAGGGAGATCGGGCACAGGAACCATTAGCCATCGGTTGGGGATATAACCCGACAGAAAGAGTGTATGTGTATGAGCCGGTTCCCGAACAATTGGCTCCCGAACATCGTCCCTATATCATTGGAGTAGAAGCTCCGTTGTGGACCGAACATATAGATACCTACCGGAAGGCGGAGTATATGTTGTTCCCCCGCTTAATGGCCTTGTCGGAGATTGCCTGGTCTGTTCCGGAGGTAAAAGATTTGAAAAATTTTAAAGAAGAACGTTTGCCGGTACATTTGGCCTGGCTGGACACTACCGGAATTATTTACCGGGTACCGGAACCGATCGGGATGGAACGGGATACCCTTTACGGGGCTGAATTTACTGTTAGTCTGAAAGTTCCGGTGGAAGGAGGAAAGATTTATTACAATTTCGAAGGACAGCCTGCCCGGGAGACGGATTATCTGTATGAGAAGCCTTTCCGGATCATTGTTCCGGAGGGACAAAAGCGCGAACTGAAAGCTATAACGGTAGCTCCTTCCGGAAAGAGAAGTATCACTGCTACGACTATTTTTATTCATCAGAAATCGAAATAGGGAACCGCTTGTAAAGCTAAAAAACAGACTTTAAAAACGAAAAAAGCAGGGGAATGAAGCGTATCGGTTGGGAGTATGCTGTTCTTCTGTGAGGATAAAAAATAAAATAAGAACGTATGAAACGGAGTTTTATGTTGGGAGTGTTATTTTGGGGATGCTCGTTTGTGGCAAATGCTCAATCGGAATATGAAGTGGGTTTTGCCCGGGTGAGTATAGAGCCCGATTGTTCCTTGATTTCATTGCCTTTAGCCGGATATGGTTATCCGCGTGAAGGCCGGTTTACATTGGAATGGGTGAAAAAGGGCATGGGAGTGGATGTTACAGAGATGACCGGTTATGCCGGTTGTCTCTATGCCCTGAATAGAAACGGCCGTTTATTAAAACGAGAAATCAGTGATCAGAAAGGAGAGTGGAAAGTTATCGGTGCTCCTTCCGATTCTCTTTGCCTGTTGGCGGGCTTGGGGAAAGATTTGTATGCATGTGATAAAATCGGGAATATCTGGAAAGGGAAACCGGAAAATTTTCCGGGAGCTTGGAAAAAAGTGGGTACTTTCCCGGGAATTCAGGCTTTAACCACCCTTGGTGAATGTTTTTATGCAGTAGTGGAAGGGAAGGGTTTATGGGAAGGAAGGTGGGAGAATAGGCAACTTCGCTGGAAGAGAGTTGGGGAGGCTGGTTCTATTATCTCTTTGGCGGCTTACGGAGAGAGGTTGTATGCCTTGACAGCAGACGGATTGCTGTGGCAGAGGTATTTGGGAGCAGACAAGCCTTGGCTGAAAATAGCCTGGTTAAACGGTTCTACCTGTGCCGTTCGTATGAAGAAGATTGCCGTAACAGGGGGACGGTTGTACGGATTATCGGAGGAGGAAGTGGTGTATATTGCTGAACACAGCAGTTTACATGCCCTTTCTGCCAGCGCAGTAGCTATAAAATCCGGCAAAGAAACAGCCGTTATTGTAGGGGTTGATTTAACAGGATTTGATTATTCTCTGGGAGCGGCCGTAAAGAGAGAAATTACCCGAAAAAGAGGGATTCCGGCCGAGGCGATATTGATCAATGCTTCTCATTCTCATTTTGCTCCGGTGGCACAAGCTTTTCCCACTTGGGGAGAACACCAGCAATTGCCGGACAGTTTATATTTAAATGAATTTGTAAAAAAAGGAATGATAGAAGCGATTGAGCAGGCTTTGGACCGCCTGGAAAAATCAAAGCTGACTTTCGGACGTGGAACGACAGCTATTGGAGCGAACCGCAGTCTTTCCGGAGCGGATGCCTTATATGATTCAGCTTTGGATGTCATTCAGATTCAGGCGAAAAATCACAAGGGATTTATATTTCTGACGGGTTGCCATCCTGTGTTCCGGAACGAAGGGCGTTCGGGGTATACCATTAGTCCGAATTTTCCCGGTTACGCCCGAAGCCGCATAGAAGAGAAGTCCGGGGCGGACATGGCATTGTTTTTACAGGGATGTGCCGGAGATATTAATCCCCGGGCTTGGGACCCGGTGGAAACGGGAGTGGTATTGGGAGATGAGGTGCTGCGGATTATAGAAAAAGAAGGTATTCCCTTGAGGGGAAAAATTACGTATGAAATGGATTCTGTTTTGTTACCGGCCCGGGTATGGAGTGAAGATCGAATCCGGCAATTCCGGGAAGAAAACAGGGGACAGGAGGGAGATGTGGAAGCCGAGAAAAACGTGCGTTGGGCAGATATGATGCTTTCACATTATGCAGCTGGTACTGTGCCGCAATACATGCCTGTTTACATACAAATTATCAACATCGGGAATTGGCGGTTAGTAGGGCTTTCCCGGGAGGCCGTTACCCAGTATGGAATAGCGATAAAGGCCTTACAGCCGGACAAATATATCTCTGTTCTGGGATATTGCAACGATGTACCCAGTTATTTACCCAATGCAGAGCATATTAAAGCGGGTACTTATGAGGGATATAATTCTTTTTTCTGGAATGCACAGCCTTGTCTTTTTCCGGAAAATGTTTTCGATGTGGTCATAAAAAAAGTGAAAGAAAAATTTTAAAAGTCATTAAAATCGGGATACTATGAGATATAAAATATTTATTTGCGGATTCGTTTTGCTTTTATTACAGTATAAATGCTGGGCTGACGGATACCTGGCCGGTACTGCCCGGGTAAGTATAGAACCTGATTCTTCCGTGTTTTCGCTTTCCTTAGCCGGATACGGTTATCCGGGAGAGGGTCGTTTTACGCTAAAATGGGAAGAGAGCGGAGAAATTCCTGGTTTAAAAGGATTGGCGGGAGAGGAAAAAGGCTTATATGCTTTGACAGCTGAGGGGGAATTACGTCGGGGACGATGGGAGAAAGGACGGTTGGAATGGAAAACGTTGGAAAAAAATACGGATTTTTGTTTTATAACAGTTTGCCGCAACAAAATATATGCCATAGACAGTAAAAATCGATTGTGGGTAAAGGCGGTTTCCGGTAGGAAGTGGAAGGAGATGGAGACGGTGTATACCGCGAGAGGATTCACTTCCGGAAATGGAAAACTCTATTTGGCAACAGATAAAGACGAGATGTGGGAAGGGGTTCCGGACCGCGATCATATCGGTTGGCGAAAAATAGGAAAAGCGGAGCAAGTGCTGGGTTTGGCGGTAGCACAAGATCGTCTGTATGCTCTTACGGCCAATCAGATTTTATGGCAACATCCTTGTGGAGAAACGTATACTCCCTGGTTAAAAATCGGGTATCAGAATGGGATAAACTGGAAGGAACCGGTTTACCAGATTGCTGTGGCTGCGAACCGGCTTTTTGCTGTCGGAAAAGAGGGAAAACTCTACAAGGCCGTTCACAGTACGGAAGGGGGATTGACAGCCCGGGCATTGGCTTTAACCTCTGGAAAAAAGACTGTACTGGTGATAACAGCGGATTTGTGTGGGTTTGATATTTCTATGATTACAGAAGTAAAGGCAGAAATCGAAGCCCGCACAGGTATACCGGCTGAAGCTATTTTAGTAAATGCTTCCCATACACATTTTGCTCCGGTTTCTCAAGGATGGTATACTTGGGCGGAACACAACCAACTACCGGATACCCTTTATCTGCATGGAGTGGTAAAACCGGGATTGGTGAAAGCGGCTGTTGAAGCTTTGAAAAACAGGCGGGAAGTTCGCCTTTATTTTGCCCGTACGCATACCTCTATCGGAGGGAATCGGAGTCTTTCTGGAGAGGAGGCATTATACGATTCGACTCTGGATGTATTGGAGACCGTAGACTCCAAAAATGGAGAGAAAAATGTTTTGTTTCTCACAGGTTGTCATGCGGTTTTTCGCAATGCAGGAGCGGAAGGCTTCCGGATCAGCCCGAATTTTCCGGGAGTAGCCCGTCAGCTTGTAGAAGCTGCGGGAATAAAGAATGCTTTGTTTATTCAGGGCTGTGCAGGGGATATTAATCCGATGCACGAGGATCATTGGAAAACCGGTGAGATTTTGGCGGCAGATGTACAAAAAGCTTTATCCGGACAATTGGTGGAGATTCGGGGAGAGCTTTCCTGGGGCTGGGATTCTGTATTGATTCCGATAAAGGCTTGGGATAAAGAAAAAATAAAAAACTTTAAAGAGGAAAACAGCGGTCAGGCTGGAAATTTAGAAGCCGAAAAAAATGTACGCTGGGCAGACTTAATGTTAAAGCGGTATGAGGAGAATTGCATGCCGGTTAATATGCCGGTATATGTACAAACCCTCCGGATTGGTAACTGGAAACTTGTCGGATTGTCGCGGGAAGCGGTGACAGAATACGGTATAGCTATCCGTAATATATGGCCTGATCAACTCGTTTCAGTGGCTGCTTATTGTAACGATGTGCCGAGTTATCTGCCCACTGATCCGCATATCCGGGCTGCAGACTATGAAGGATACGGATCCTTTTTTTGGTATGGACAACCCGCTTGTTTTCCCAAGAACATACTCTCTATAATCGTGGAGAAAATAAAAATCAATAATCGCTGAAAATATTATGATACTGATAGCAGATGGAGGATCGACTAAAACTCACTGGTGTGTGACAGGTCGGCATACGGATACTCGTTTTTTCTTTACGGAGGGTTATAATCCCTATTATATTACGGAAAAATATCTGGTTACTTCCTTAAAGGAAAGTTTAATTCCGGGTTATGACTGGGACGAAGTGGAGGAAGTTCACTTTTATGGTGCGGGTTGTGCAGAGGATAAATACGATTTTATGCGGAATGCTTTGTCGAAAGTATTCCGGCATGCCCGGATTTTTATAGCTATGGATTTACTGGCTGCGGCCCGGGCTCTTTTAGGAAGAAATGCCGGATTTGCCGCTATCCTGGGTACCGGGACCAACAGTTGTTTATACGATGGGAATCGGATTACTCATAATATTGATTCTCTGGGGTTTATTTTGGGAGATGAAGGGAGCGGAGGATATATCGGCAAGAAGTTGGTATGCGATTATATACGGGGGGAAATGCCGGATGAAGTTGGATCCCGTTTCCGGGAAACATACGGTTATACGGCGGATGAACTGATCGACCGGATTTATACCCAGCCTATGGCCAATCGGTTTTGTGCCGGTTTTTGTAAATTTATCACTTCGGATCCGACGGCTCATCCTTATTTGATGGGTATCGTTCGGAACGCTTTTGAACAGCTTTTTGAGAAATTGGTTTGCCGTTATCCGGCTTATGAAACCTATTCGTTTAATTGTATCGGTTCTGTGGCTTATTATTTTCAGGATATATTGGCGGAAGTGGCTGAAAAATACCATATGCCTTTGGGGCGTATCGTCATTTCTCCCATGGAAGGATTGGTGCGTTATCATACCTTAACAGAAAATCAGGGGATATGAAAAGTAAGATGTGGTTTTTGTTCGTCGGAATTTTTTGTATGCCTTGCTTGGTGTGGGGTAGCATTCCGGATCATAACGCATCCGGGCCGGTATTATTGGGAGACCCTTTTATTATGTTGTTTGAAGGAAAATATTATGCCTATGGCACTTTTGCTGAAAATGGGATTCAGGTTTTGGTCTCGGAGGATTTAAAGGAGTGGGAAATTGCAGATGTAAAAGACGGATTGGCTTTGAGAAAAGAAGATGTGTGGGGAGACCGTTGGTTTTGGGCACCGGAAGTATATGCGGTTGGAGAGCGTTTTTATATGTATTATACGGCAGAAGAGCAGATTTGCGTGGCCGTTGCTGATTCTCCTTTGGGACCTTTTCGTCAGGAAGGAGAACAGCCGATGCTGACAGGAGAGAAAAGTATTGACAACACTTTATTTATAGACGAGGACGGGAAAGCTTATTTATTTTTTGACCGCTTTAACGACGGACTAAATATCTGGGGGGCTGAACTAAACGAAGATTTGCAGAGTCTTCGCAAAGAAACAATGTATCCTTGCATACATGTCTCCCAGGAATGGGAGGAGGTATGGCCCCGGGTGAACGAGGGGGCTTTTGTGATCCGGCACAAGGGGATCTATTACATGACCTATTCTGCTAACAGTTATGAGAGTCCTTACTATGGAATTGGGTGTGCTACGGCTGAAAATATAAAAGGTCCGTGGGTAAAATATGCCGATAATCCTCTCTTGCAGCAAACGGCTGGGATGGTCGGAATCGGTCACAGTGCTTTGTTTACCGATAAAGAGGGAAAATTGAGAATTGTGTTCCATGCCCATTGGAGTGCAGAGGAAATTCACCCCCGTACCATGCATATCGGCTATGTACGTTTTGTTTCCCAGAAGGAGGGACCGGATAAGATGGTGATTGAAGGGCCTTTTACAGATGCTGTTTATAAAAGATAAAAAGATGGAGAAAATTATAATCGGAATACTTCTGTTGTTGACTGTCGGTTGCAGTCCTTCAGGAGAGAAGAAAGAAAAGGAAGTTCGAAAATATCGGAATCCGATCCTTGCCTACAGTGTTCCCGATCCTACTGTCATAAAGGCAGAAGATGGAATGTTCTACTTATATGCCACTGAGGACATCCGCAATATGCCGGTTTTCTATTCCCGGGATATGGTGGAATGGACATTATGCGGATCTGTTTTTGCAGAAAATTCCCGTCCCGATTTTGAACCGGGAGGGGGATTATGGGCACCTGATATCAATTTTATTGGAGGGCGTTATGTGTTATACTATTCGATGTCGAAGTGGGGCGGAGTAGAAAGTTGTGGTATTGGGGTGGCGATAGCGGATAAGCCCGCAGGTCCTTTTCAGGATTTGGGAATATTATTTCGCAGTAGTACGATAGGCGTAACAAATTCTATTGATCCTTTTTATATTCACGATCAGGGGAAGAATTACCTTTTTTGGGGGAGCTTCCACGGGATATTCGGAATAGAATTGAGTGAAGACGGACTATCTCTCAAGGAAGGAGCGGAAAAGAAACAGATTGCTGGTACTGCTTTCGAAGCGACATACATTCATAAAAAAGGAAAATATTATTATTTCTTCGGTTCTATCGGGACTTGTTGTGAAGGGGTGAATAGTACTTATACCACGGTTGTCGGCCGGGCTGAAAATCTCTGGGGACCGTATACGGACAAATCAGGAAGACTTTTACTGGAAAATTATTTTGAAGTTTTCCTGCATGGAAACGATGTTTTTGCGGGTACAGGACATAATTCAGAGATAGTGACAGATGATGCAGGAAAAGACTGGATTTTTTATCATGCGTTTGATAGAAGAAAACCGGGAGGTCGGGTATTGATGCTGGATCGTGTCGAATGGGAAAAAGGTTGGCCGAGCGTCCGGAAAGAAGAACCGGCTCTGGAGGCAGAAGTTCCTCTTATTGAAATGAAAACCGTCAAAGAATAGAAATGAAAATACAAGAATCATAAACATTTTTAATCGGAAAATATGCTTCAGAAATATATAGGGATCATTCTTGTGGGGATCTTCGGGTTTTGCAAGGGTGTGAATGGAGAGAATACGCTTTGTTTAAAATCGGAGATCGTTTTGAAAAAACCGGGTAATGCGGCTATTGTTTACCCTTTAAATGCCGCATCGGACGAAGAAGGGATCTGTCCGGCACATTGGCCGGCAACGGATATTCTTCCTGTAGAGATTGTACGTCGGGTAACGGGAAATTCCGGTACACAAAAATTGGTAGTGACGCTGACAGCTCATCAGGATGTATATTTCCATTTTTCCCAGCGTTTGGTATTACCTTTCCGTCAGGACAGTTGTTTATTTTACCTGCCCGGTTTTTGGTATCGCCGTAATCTTCGTTCTCCTGAAAATACCCCTTCTTTTCGCCTGTCCCGGCATTGGACAGTGAGGGAAGACCGCTTGAGTGCTCCTTTAACCGGTATATGGGATGAGCAGAGCGGGGGATATACTGCCGTTTTGCGAACGGGGAATTTCGGGCAGGATGCGTTGACGACGCATAAGGAAGGAGAAGTTATTTTGTCGGGAGAGACCTCTGTCGGACATACCGGCTTTGCGGAGGACAACGGACGGACTACAGTGGTGTTCGGATTTCCTTTTGCCGAAAGTCCTTATACCTATCTTCGTAAATTGACGCTTGCTCCTGCTGTAAAGGCCTTTCAGTATCTTCAGAAAGGAGAAAGTGTCCGGTTAGAGTGGATCATTTGCCAGGGGCAGGCCAGCGATTATTCTGATTTTATAAAACAATTGTGGGAGTACAGTTATGACACTTATCAGCCTGTACCTTTAGAAAATTCCTATACCGTTCAAGAAGTAAAGGCTGTATTAAGTCAGTATTTCAGGCAGAGCTTGGTGGAGGATTATGCACTGAAATATTATTCCGGCGCCCATCTACGGACGGCAGATTGTCAACCCAACGGCGTGGCGGAGGTCGGTTTTATCGGTCGTACGTTGTTGAATGCTTATAACGCTATGGAGTATGGAGAAGAACAGTCCGATAGGGGATTACAGACAGATGCCCGTAAGGTATTTGATAGTTATCTGACAGAAGGATTTACGGCAGAGGGGCTGTTGCGGGAGTTTGTAAATTTTTCAGAGGGAACGGAAGAAGATTGTTATAGCATCCGTCGTCAATCAGAGGGAGCTTATGCTTTGCTGTATTATCTCCGTCATGAAAAAGAAAGGGGAAAAGAGTGTAAAGAAGGGGAGAAGCGGGTGAGTATTTTATTGGACCGGTTTTTACATTTACAAAATGCGGACGGAAGTTTTCCGCGGAAATTCCGGAAAGACGGCTCACTCTTGGATAAGAGCGGGGGAAGTACTCCTTCTGCTGTCTTGCCGTTGGTTATGGGATATCGGTATTTTGGAGATTCCCGATATCTCAAGGCGGCTCAGCGTTCCCTTGTTTATCTGGAAAAGGAATTAATATCCCGTTCCGATTATTTTTCTTCTACTTTGGATGCCAATTGCGAGGATAAGGAAGCTTCTTTGTATGCTTCTACAGCAGCTTGGTATATGGCTTTGGTCAGCCGGGGAAAAGAGCGTCGGCATTATGCGGATTTGTCCCGTCAGGCGGCCTATTTTGCCCTTTCGTGGTACTATTTATGGGATGTTCCCTTTGCCCGCGGACAAATGTTGGGGGATATCGGTTTGAAATCCAGGGGCTGGGGAAATGTTTCGGTAGAGAATAACCATATTGACGTGTTTGTATTTGAATTTGCGGATGTATTACGTTGGCTTGCCCGGGAATACGAAGAACCCCGCTTTAAAAATTTTGCGGATGTCATTTCTTCTTCAATGGTTCAATTGCTTCCTTATAAAGAACATCTGTGCGGGATTGCTAAAGAAGGATATTATCCCGAGGTGGTACAGCATACCTGCTGGGATTATGGAAAAAATGGAAAGGGATTTTATAATAATATTTTTGCCCCTGGCTGGACTGTCGCTTCTCTTTGGGAGTTGTTGACACCCGGGAGGGCTGAGAAGTTTTTACAAAAGAAAAAATAGTTTTTGAAAAAATAAGCTTCGGTAAAAAGTAAAAAAATGTAAATAAATTATTTGTAAAAAGTTGTTTCCGGTGCTATTTTTGCTAAATAGTATCCGGAACAATAATTTATAGGGTATATTATTTTCTAGAATAACGGAGTTTATGAAAAAGATTTATTTGCTCGTTTTAATTTGGGGATATCCTTTTATGGGTATGGGCCAGTGGCAACCTGCCGGCGATCGGTTGCTGACACATTGGGGAAAAGAGTTGGATCCGGCGCAGGTGTTGCAGGAATATCCCCGTCCGATTATGGAACGGGAGGAATGGAAAAACCTGAACGGCTTGTGGGAGTATGCTGTTTTGCCTGTGGGTAGTGGCGAGCCTTCGGCTTATGAGGGGCAGATACTGGTACCTTTTGCTTTGGAAGCTGCTCTTTCGGGAGTAGGGCGGGCTTTAAAAGCGAATGAAGAATTGTGGTACAAACGGGATTTTCAGCTGGAACCTTCGTGGAAGAAAAAGCGGATTCTCTTACATTTCGGGGCTGTGGACTGGCAAACAGATGTTTGGGTAAATGGGGTGAAGGTAGGGAGCCATAGGGGAGGTT
Source organism: Blastocystis sp. subtype 6 (assembly GCA_000963415.1). Lineage (NCBI taxonomy): Eukaryota > Bigyra > Opalinata > Blastocystidae > Blastocystis > Blastocystis sp. subtype 6. The sequence continues at coordinate 112,991 of JZRM01000214.1, read as the reverse complement.
ATACTCCTTTTGCTTTTGACATCACGGCGGCTTTAGTGAAAGGTGATAACCGGCTGACGGTCAGGGTAATCGATCCTACCGATCAGGGCGTGCAGCCCCGGGGAAAGCAGGTAAACCGGCCTCGAGGAATCTGGTATACTTCTGTGAGCGGGATTTGGCAGACGGTTTGGTTGGAGCCGGTAGCGGAGCATTTTATCTCATCTCTTCGGATTACGCCTGATATAGACCGACATATTCTTTCTGTGGAAGTATCTACGGAAGGTAAAGGGGTGTTGCAGGTGGATGTGAGTGCTGCTGGGAAGTCGGTTTCTTCCTCCCGTTCTCTGACAGGTCAGCGTTTGGAAGTTCCTATGCCTTCCGATATGTCGTTGTGGAGTCCGGAAAGTCCCTTCCTTTACGACTTATCCGTTTCTTTATGGGAGGAAGGGCGTTGTGTAGACCGGGTAAAGAGCTATGCGGCCATGCGTAAGTATTCGGTCAAACGGGACGGGAGGGGTATTGTACGTATGCAACTGAACAACCGGGATTTATTTCAATACGGTCTTTTGGATCAAGGGTGGTGGCCGGCCGGATTGTATACGGCTCCGAGCGATTCAGCCTTGTGCTACGATATTGCAAAGACGAAAGCCTGGGGGTTTAATATGATTCGTAAGCATGTGAAAGTAGAGCCTGCCCGTTGGTATTATCATTGCGACCGGCTGGGAATGATCGTTTGGCAGGATATGCCAAACGGGGACCGCGGTCCGGAGTGGCAAAACCGGGATTACTTTAAGGGAACTGAAAAGAACCGCAGTGAATTTTCCGAAACCCTTTACCGCAGCGAGTGGCAGGCAATAATGGATTATCTTTATTCTTATCCCAGTATTGGAGTCTGGGTTCCTTTCAATGAGGCTTGGGGCCAGTTTAAGACGGAAGAGATTGCAAGGTGGACGAAAAATTACGATCCGAGCCGTTTAGTGAATCCTGCGAGTGGTGGAAATCATTATACCTGTGGGGATATGCTGGATCTTCACAACTATCCGGCTCCTGATCTTTATTTGTACGATGCTCAGCGGGCTACCGTATTGGGAGAGTTCGGAGGAATCGGTCTGGCCTGTGAAGGACATTTGTGGGAGCCATCCCGTAATTGGGGGTATGTTGAGTTTAAGAGCGGAGAAGCAGCAACGGCGGAATATCTGAAATACGCCGGAATGCTTTTGCAATTGATACCTTGCGGTTTTTCGGCTGCTGTTTATACACAGACGACAGATGTGGAGATAGAAGTAAACGGCCTGATGACTTACGATCGGGAAAAAGTAAAATTGGATGAAAATAAAATCAGAGAAATCAATCGGAAAATCTGTAATTCCCTGTCTGCTGATACCAAAAAGGAAAGTAAATACCAGGAAAAATAGAATTCAAATCTGTCAATATTTCGATGTTTAACGGGGTGGATTCCCCGGAGGAAACTTTTCCTTTTTGAAAATAAATATTTCGGGCAGGAACAAATCAGCACGATGCGATGGGCGGGATGAAATATTCTGACGAATACTATTTATCACAACCATAGGTTCGTCAATCAAAAGCCTGAAAGATTTCCCCCTCAGACTTTAAAAGCTGCTGATCTGTCCAAAAAGTTCTTTTTTGGCTTTTATACCTATAGGAGAACACCCTATTCCGGATTAAAGGAGAAAATATTTCCGGTTTTCAAATTGTTGTAGTAATTTTGGAAGCTAAAATCATTGCTATGGCAAAAGAAAAAGTAAGATTATGGGATAGGTTAAAATATAAGTATAAATTGTCTATCCAGAATGAGACTTCCTATGAAGAAGTTTTTAGCATGCGGTTGTCTCGATTACATGTACTTATGACTTTAAGTGTCATAGCTGTTATTTTAATTACCCTGACTACCTTATTAATCGCTTTTACCGGTTTAAAAGAGTTTATTCCGGGCTATCCGGATGGTAATATGCGGAAGCTTATCACTGAAAATGCTTTACGGGTAGATTCTTTGGAAGTGGAATTGAAAAAGAGAGACCGCTTTCTGGCTTCCATACAGATGATTTTGCGGGGGGAAGATCATACGCAGATCGAAGAGGAAAAAAATGATAGTATAAAAAATAATTACGATACCATACAATTTGGTATCAGTCCTGAGGAAAGTGAATTCCGTTCTACCGTAGAAGAGCGGGAACGGTTTAACCTTATGGTGGGTTTAAACAAGGAACAAAATAGGGATTATTATCATTTTTTTCCTCCGGTGGAAGGAATTGTGAGTCGCAGTTTCGATGAGAAAAGTGGTCATTTCGGTACGGATGTGGTGGCCAAGGCTAATTCGAAAGTGTCGACCATTGCTGACGGAGTCATAATCTTTACGGATTGGACCATCAAAACCGGTTATGTCATACAAGTCCAGCACGAAAATAATCTGGTATCGGTATACAAACACAATTCCACTTTGCTGAAAAAACAAGGGGATTACGTACGTGCGGGGGAAGTAATTGCCATCGTCGGAAATACGGGAGAGGAAACAACAGGACCGCATTTGCATTTTGAATTATGGCGGGCGGGGAATCCGTTAAATCCGGAAAATTTTATTAAATTCAGATAGATAATATTTGGTATACCTGGCATAAACGATAGAGTATGCTGTTTAAAAAATAAAGAAATGAAAAGATTAGCCATATTAGGTTCGACGGGCTCGATAGGAACACAGACATTACAGGTGATAGAAGCGCATCCCGATTTGTTTTGTGCTGAAGTTTTGACAGCAAACCGGAATGTAAAATTACTGGCTGAGCAGGCTATTCGTTTTAAGCCCAATATGGTTGTCATTGCGGAGGAAAGTAAATATGCCGAGTTAAAAGAGGCTTTGAAGGCAGAGGATATTAAAGTATATGCCGGAAAGGAGGCCTTATCGCAGGTAGTGGCTGCCGGAACAGTCGATATGGTCGTGACGGCTACCGTCGGCTACAGCGGATTGCTGCCGACAGTAAATGCAATACAGGCTGGAAAAGTTATCGCTTTGGCGAACAAAGAAACTTTGGTTGTGGCGGGTGAATTGATTCATACATTGGCTCTTCGGCATAAAACCCCTATTCTACCGGTAGATTCGGAACATTCGGCTATTTTTCAGTGTTTGGCAGGAGAAGGGAACAATCCGGTAGAAAAAATTATTTTGACCGCCTCGGGGGGACCTTTCCGGGGGAAGGATTATTCCTATTTACAGTCTGTTACTCCCGCGGCAGCTTTAAAACATCCGAACTGGAATATGGGAGCTAAAGTGACTATTGATTCTGCTTCTCTGATGAATAAGGGATTTGAGGTCATAGAGGCCAAATGGTTATTCGGGCTGGCTCCGCAACAGATAGAAGTAGTGGTGCATCCCCAGTCTATCATCCATTCTATGGTAGAATTTGCCGACGGCAGCATCAAAGCACAGTTGGGAGTTCCGGACATGCGTTTGCCTATACAGTATGCTTTGACATATCCGGACAGAATACAGTCGGATTTCGGAAGAGTCGATTTTTGCAGTTGTCGGTCGCTGACCTTTGAGGAGCCAGATCGTCAGACATTCCGCAATTTAAATTTGGCTTACCGGGCGATGCTGAAAGGCGGAAATATGCCTTGTATACTTAATGCGGCTAATGAGGTGGCTGTGGAAGCTTTTTTGCAGGAAAGGATTTCTTTTACGGCCATGTCGGATTTGATTGAAGAATGTATGGATAAGGGACATTTCGTTGCTCAGCCTTCTTTAGAAGATTATATACAGACAGATCGGGAAATACGTCAAGAAGCTGAAGAACGGGTGAAGGTATTTAAAAAGTAAATAGTAAACGAGGGAATATATGGATGTTTTTGTAAAAATAGTGCAGTTGTTATTGAGTTTGTCTATTCTGGTGTTATTCCATGAATTTGGGCATTTCCTTTTTGCGAAACTGTTTAAAACCCGGGTGGAAAAATTTTATATGTTTTTTAATCCTTGGTTTTCATTATTTAAATTTAAAAAAGGAGAAACAGAATATGGTATCGGCTGGCTTCCATTAGGGGGGTATGTAAAAATAGCCGGTATGATTGACGAGTCGATGGATACGGCTCAGATGCGAAAGCCGGCCCAACCTTGGGAATTCCGTTCCAAACCGGCCTGGCAACGTTTATTGATCATGCTGGGAGGGGTAATGGTAAATGTGGTACTCGCTTTTTTGATTTATATCATGGTCTTGTATACCTGGGGAGAAACCTATTTGCCGGCAGAAAATGTAAAATACGGGGTGGTATGCGATCCTTTGTTCGAAAAAATGGGGATGCAAACGGGAGATATTGTCGTTTCTTTGGATAGCGTAAAAGTAGAACGATTTTCAGATATCTTGGCTGATATGACCTTGGACCATCCCCAAACAGTTCAGGTGGAACGGGAGGGAAAACTGATCAGTTTAGATATTCCCGAAACGTTTACCGCTGATTTACTGGCCTTATCCTCTAAAAATAACAGAGTCCGTTTATTGGTGCCCCGTCAGCTGATGGATAGTACATACGTGGCTGAATTTGCTGATTATTCTGCGGCTTATGACGCTGGCATACGCAAAGGCGATAAGATTCTGGCGGTGAACGGACGTACATTCCGTTTTTACGATGAATTTACAGATATGCTGGCAGCAAATGCTGATTCCCGGGTAGAGACGAAAGTGTTGAGGGGAAAAGATACTTTACAATTTGCTTTTGATTTGGGAAATGACGGGAAATTCGGGATTTATTTTGGTTCTACAGAAAGACTGGAGCTTGCTTTCCGGAAGTATAGTTTTGGGGAAGCCATTCCGGCAGGAATAGCGAAGGGAGCGCAGACGATATCGTCATACCTTAAACAATTGAAATTGATATTTTCGCCCCGCGTAGAAGCTTATAAATCGGTGGGAGGAGTGATGATGATGGGAAGTATTTTCCCAGGTGTTTGGGATTGGCAGATCTTTTGGGAATTGACGGCGTTTATTTCGATTATGCTGGCGGTGGTAAATATTTTGCCGATTCCTGCATTGGACGGAGGACATGTTTTATTTCTGCTGTATGAAGTGATAACCCGGCGGAAACCCGGTGAAAAGTTTATGGAATATGCACAGATAACAGGAATGATGATCTTATTGGGACTTTTTATTTTGGCCAATGTGAACGACATTGTCCGCTTTTTCGGATAGCATTAAAAATTAAAAACAATGAATGAGCAACTGAAAGAATTCCGGGAATATCGGGAAAGAATGAATGAGAAGATCCTGAAAGCCGATAATAAGGTGATTAAGCGGATTTTTAATATCGATACAAATACTTATATGGATGGGGCTCTTCCCGCTAAAGTGAAAGAGATGCTGGGGCTGGCGACTTCTATGGTACTTCGCTGTGATGATTGTATTAAATATCATTTGGAAAAATGCTACGAACTGGGAGTGACGACGCCGGAGATGTTTGAAATTTTTTCTGTAGCTAATTTAGTGGGAGGAACGATTGTGATTCCTCATATGCGAAGAGCTGTAGAATATTGGGAGATACTGCTGGAAAGCGAGGGAAAGTAAAATGACGCCTGTTTTGAGGAGGCTGTTTATTGAAGATGTTACGTTTGTGTATTCTTTTAGGAATAAGCCTGTTCTTTTTTTTCGAAATTCAGGGGCAGGAGCATTATAGGGTTGTCTCTTATAATGTGGAGAATTTTTTTGATACAAAACCTGATACTTTAACACAAGATAGAGATTTTACGCCCGGAGGTAGATTGCATTGGAATACAGAGCGTTATACAGCTAAATTGTTAAAGATTGCCGGAGTCATTGAAGCGGTGGGAGAAGGAGATTTTCCGGCCTTTGTAGGATTATGTGAGGTAGAAAACCGCAAAGTATTATCGGATCTTGTTTCGAAAACACAACTGGCGGAAGCTGATTATGGGATTGTACATCAGGATTCTCCGGATCCCCGGGGAATAGATGTCGCTTTGTTGTATCGGAAAAAGTATTTCCGGGTTTTAAAAGAAGTATTTTTACCTGTGGCTTTGTCTGGGGAGAAAAAGAGCTATAGTCGCGATGTGTTACAGGTGACGGGGATTTTACAGGGACAGGATTCCCTTTTCCGGGATACACTTCATTTTTTTGTTTGTCATTTCCCTTCTATGTCGGGTGGAGAAGCAGAAAGCGAATGGAAACGGGAAAAGGCTGCTCTCGTCGTCAAAAATCAGGTAGATACCCTTTTGAAATATTCCCCAAACACGGCTCTTTTGATTTTGGGAGACCTGAATGGAAAGGCAAATCGTCCGGCCCAGGCTTTTGTTTTGCGTACGCTTTCTTCTGATTCCCGACAGATTGAAAACAGTCGTTTGTATAATACAGGATATTACCTGTTACACCGCAATAAAGGCAGCTATAAATACAAGGGACAATGGCAGACGATTGATCATATTCTGGTTTCCGGAAATTTATTAAATGGTCAATGTCGTTTACAAGCCGGCCGGCGTCTTCAGGTTTTTGCTCCTCTTTTTTTACTGGAAGAGGATAAAACATACTATGGCTATAAACCTTTTCGTACTTATTCCGGCCCCCGTTATGTCGGTGGTTATAGCGATCATTTACCTTTATATCTGGATCTTTTCTTCCGGAAATTCTGAATATTAAAACCTCCAAGAAGATTTACGTAAGCCTTGCGTTGTTTTATTTAACATATTGGTGGATTACAGAACTTGTGATGACTTTTATTTTTGTGGTTGTAAATAAGTGATCTTGTGCGAAAAAATCGATGCTTTTCTACAGCTTTTCTACCAATTTTTCGTCGGTTTATAATACTTTTTCGTTTTTTAAAATTATTTTTGCAGACGCAAAATTCATAATGAAAACTATGGACGATTATCATCAACAGTATTAATCTGGACAAAGGTTTTTCTCGAAGGCCTTTGTTTGTAATGAATGGAGGATTTTATATGAGAAGATTCCTTTGGTGTGATGAAGGTTTCACCGAAAAAGAAGTATGGCAGGCTGACTGCTGGATCAATGTCGAGGTGCCTACTCCGGCAGATATCAAGTATCTTATCGAAGATTTGAATGTTCCCGATTCCTTTTTGTCGGATATTGAAGATGCGGACGAAAGACCCCGTATTGAAGAAGAAGACGGATGGACATTGATTATTTTACGTATTCCTTACCGGGACAAGGGAAACGATATTCCCTATATTACCGTTCCTTTGGGATTTATTATGAAAGCTCCCTATTTTGTTACGGTTTGTCATTACAATACGGATATGTTGCCGGATTTTATCCGTTATGGTAACCGGAAACGATTGACATTAGAGGGAAATTGGGATTTATTGTTCCGGCTTTTTCTTTCTTCTTCTGTTTGGTATCTGAAATACTTGAAGCAGATTAATTATCAAAGCCGACAAGTGGAAAAAGAGTTGGAAAAGTCGATTGAAAACGAAGAATTGCAACGTCTGTTAAAGATAGAGAAATCTTTGGTATTTTTTATTACCTCCATGCGGGGAAATGATAATTTATTAGTGAAATTGAAGAATCTGAAGTCGCAACGGAAGTATTATGACGATGATTTGGTGGAAGATGTAGAAATTGAATTACGGCAAGCGCTGGATTCTGCCCGCATTTATAGTGATATTCTCAGTGGAACGATGGATGCTTATGCTTCGGTGATCTCTAATAATTTGAACGTCATCATGAAACGGATGACCAGTATTTCGATGCTGCTGATGATCCCGACACTGGTAGCGAGTTTATACGGTATGAATGTTCCGAATTCCTTATCGGAAAACCGGCATGGTTTTGTAATTATTTTTGTTGTATGTATTGCGTTTTCTTTGGTGGCTTTTTGGTTTTTAAAAAGGAGACGTTGGTTTTAAAAATAACGTATTTTAAGATTTTATTAACAAAATTGGACATAAACGGAAAGGAGTATTTTTTGTCCAATAAACAGGGAAAATACAGAGGTGAGTAAAAAGTGCGGAATAGGTAATAAATTCAGATTTTAACAAAAAGAAAAAAGAAGTTCGGGGGACGGAAGTGGAGATTGACAGGATGTGATCTAATGTTCGGATAGTATGAATAAACTGGTAAAAAGAGGATTGCTTATTGTTATTGTTTTGGTTATCCTGGGGATTATTTTTATTCCTCGTCTCGATTGGTTTAATGTTACATCGGAAACACCGGTGGTTTCGGGGGGACGGAACACGGAAGGGGCTTTGCCCGTGAAAGGAATTATTGCTGAGCGTTCGGAAGCGAATAATGGCATTATTGCAGTAGGGACAATGCTCGCGAATGAGGAAGTGGAGTTGGTGGCAGAAATTGTCGGAAAAGTGCGGAAAATTTATTTTCAGGAGGGAAGTCGTGTTCAGCAAGGGCAGTTGTTGTTGAAAGTGGACGATGCTGATTTACAGGCTCAGTTGACTCGGGCGGAGTTTCAGCGGAAATTGTTGAGTGAGAAATTGGAACGTCAGCGGATTTTATTGAAGAGGGAGTCTATCAGTAGAGAATCTTTTGATCAGTTGCAGACTGACTACAATGTATTAGAGGCGGATATTGAACTTTTAAAAGTGAAAATCAGCCGGACGGAGATCCGGGCTCCTTTTGAGGGGGTGATGGGATTCCGCTATGTGAGTGAGGGAAGTTATGTACAGCCCAGTTCCAAGATTACGACAATAGTGGATAACTCTATATTAAAATTTGAGTTTTCTGTTCCGGAAAAATATGCTGCACATCGTTTGCAAGGCCAGAAAATTAAATTCCGTACGACAGGTAGTGAAAAAATATACACTGCTCAGGTGTATGCCGTTGATCCGTTGATTGACGTGAAAACCCGTATGATTTTGTTACGGGCCCGTTTTGATAACCGGGCGAATGAATTAATGCCTGGGATGTTTGCTAAAGGCAATCTGATAGTCGATGGGAAAAACGAATATATTGCAATTCCTACGGAAGCTGTCGTTCCGGAGATGGACGGAAAGCGGATGTGGGTGGTGAAAAATGGAAAAGCTATGAGTATTCCGGTGGAAACCGAAAGTCGGGATGAGAAATATGTGGAGGTAACTTCCGGGGTACAGTCGGGAGATACGGTTTTAATCGGAGGATTAATGCAGTTGAGGGAAGGGATGAAGGTGGCGGTGACCTTGGGAAAATAGAAAAGGTAACGGAGATAAGGTGAGTATAAAATTTTAAAGTGATCAGGCTATCAGGCTGTTTTTGTAATATTCTTGTCAAATGAGTTTATCATCTACCTGTATAAAGCGACCTGTGTTCGCTACTGTAATGAATATAATCCTGATGTTGGTAGGATGTATCGGATTGGTATTTTTAGGGGTTCGAGATTATCCGAGTGTAGATCCGCCGATTATATCCGTATCCACGAGTTTCCCAGGAGCTAATGCAGATGTGATAGAGACGCAGATTACGGAGCCTCTGGAAGCTTCTATCAACGGCATACCGGGAATCCGGTCGCTGACCAGTACGAGTAGAGACGGAAGAAGCTTTATTACCGTGGAATTCGAGTTAGAAGTAGATTTGGAAACAGCCGCCAACGATGTGAGGGATAAGGTGTCGGGGGCTATGCGCAAATTGCCGAAAGATGTAGATCTTCCGACGGTGACCAAGGCGGATGCGGACGCACAACCCATCTTCGGGGTTTCTCTTCGAAGCGATCAACGTTCTTTGATTGATCTCAGTATGTATGCAGAACAATATTACAAAGAACGATTGCAGACGATCAGTGGCGTAAGTAGTGTGACGATATGGGGAGATAAACGTTATTCTGTACGTTTGCGTATGGATCCGGCTCTACTGGCTGCTTACCGCATAACCCCTATGGACGTCAGAGACGCAGTAAGCCGGGAGAATGTGGAATTACCTTCCGGACGTATCGAAGGAGAAAATACCGAGTTGACGATACGTACGCTGGGCCGCTTGATGACGATAGACGATTTTAATAACCTGGTGATCCGGGAAGATAATAGTAAGGTCATCCGGTTCCGGGATATTGGAATTGCGGAAGTGGATGCCGAGGATGTGCGTTCCGTTATGAAAAGAAACGGAGTCCCGATGGTGGCCTGCGTGATTATTCCTCAGCCGGGAGCTAATTATATTGATATTGTAGATCGGGCATATGCTGTTATGGAAGATCTGGAGAAAGATTTGCCGGCAGATGTGGAAGCGGGAATCGCTTTCGACAATACTATTTTTATACGGAATTCGATCAATGAAGTGAAGAGCACCATAGTGGAAGCTTTTATACTGGTTGTGCTGATTATCTTTTTGTTCTTGCGGAATTGGCGTACGACTTTAATACCGGTATTGGCTATTCCGATCTCTTTGGTAGGGGCGTTTTTCATCATGTATTTAGCCGAATTTACAATCAATATCCTGACATTGTTGGCTATTGTCTTGGCTATCGGATTGGTCGTCGACGATGCAATTGTGGTCATGGAAAATATCTATACCAAGATTGAACAGGGAATGTCGCCTAAGGAAGCTGGTTATAAAGGATCGGAAGAAATATTTTTTGCGGTTATTGCGACGACAGTGGCTTTGGTTGCCGTATTTTTTCCCATCGTCTTTTTACAGGGAACGACGGGGCGTTTGTTCCGGGAATTCAGTATCGTCATCACGGGGGCTGTGATTATTTCTTCTTTTGTGGCCCTTACTTTTACACCGATGATATCGACGAAACTACTGACCCGCAACGTGACGGATAATTGGTTTTATCGGAAGACAGAGCCTTTTTTTAACGGATTGTCCCATCTGTACCGCCGTTGGTTAGACGGATTTATGCGATGGCGTTTTGTTGCCCCCCTTATTTTGGTCGGGACGGCGGTATTGATTTATGTATTGTGGAAGGCCACTCCTTCGGAAATGGCGCCCTTGGAGGACCGTTCCAATATCCGTATTACATCGACGGCGCCCGAGGGAGCTACTTTTGAATACATGAACCGATATGCTTCTGAATTATCGACTTATCTGGAAGAGGAAGTTCCCGAGCAGGAAAAGATCATTGAAATGATTGGAGGAGGAAATACCAATCGTTCTAATTTAAATTTATGGTTGAAGGATCCGGAGGACCGGGAGCGGACACAGCAGGAAATTGCCGACGAACTGGGGGTAAAAGTACGTCGGTTTACGGGTGCCCGTACGATGGTTTCTCAGCAGCAGACTTTTGGGGGCCGGCGGGGAGGATTGCCGGTAGAATATGTAATACAGGCTAAGAATTTGGACGATTTGAAACGGGTATTGCCCCGTTTTATGGAGGAAGTAAATAAAAGTCCTGTGTTTTCCGTGGCGGATTTGAATCTGAAATTTACGAAACCCGAATTGACGATTAACATTAACCGGGACAAGGCGGCTGTAATGGGAGTATCGATGCAAAATATTGCCCAGACCTTACAATTGACGATGAGTGAACAAAGAGTGGGATACTTTATTTTAAACGGAAAACAATATCAGATATTGAGTGAGTTGGACCGGGAAAATCGGAGCAAACCTTCCGATTTGCAAAACATCTATGTGCGAAACGAGGCCGGGGATTTGATTGCCTTGGATAACTTGGTCACCACTTCGGAAAGTTCTATGCCTCCTCAGTTGTATCGTTATGATCGTTTTGTGGCTGCTACCGTTTCAGCCGGGTTGGCAAGGCGTAAGACTTTATCGCAGGGGTTGGAAGAAATGGACCGGATTGCGGAAGAAGTACTGGATGATAATTTTAAAACGACACTGTCCGGAAGTTCAAAGGATTTTGTAGAAAGTTCTTCCAGTTTAATGTTTGCTTTTGTGCTGGCTTTGATATTTATATATCTGGTTTTGGCCGCTCAATTTGAAAGCTTCCGCGATCCGTTGATTATTATGTTGACCGTGCCGTTGGCATTGATCGGAGCGATGATATCCCTTTGGTATTTTGAACAGACCATGAATATTTTCAGTCAGATCGGAATTATTATGTTGATTGGTTTGGTATCGAAAAATGGTATTTTGATTGTTGAGTTTGCCAATCAGCGTAAGGCGATGGGAGAACCCTTGATGGAAGCTGTAAAGAATGCTGCTGTTGCTCGTTTCCGGCCGATTCTGATGACGAGTTTATCGACGGTATTGGGAATCTTACCGATGGCTATGGCGACGGGGGCAGGAGCAGAAAGCCGGGTGGCTATGGGAATAGCGGTAGTCGGCGGAATGGTGTGTGCCACCTTCCTTTCTTTATTTATCATACCTGCTATTTATTCTTATTTGTCTACGGATAAACCGGTGGTAAAAGAAGAACACAGGGAATAGAAGATTAATAATTCAAGAAATCGAAGAAGATGAGACGATTGGGATTCGTTTTTTATATCTTGTTTATGTTTACAGTTGCTATCCAGCCCTTGCAAGCGCAGGAAAAGATTACTTTGAATGATTGTATCGGGAAAGCATTGGAGGCGAATTACAGCATTAAGATGGTTCGGAATCAGGAAAAAATAGCGGATAACAATACCAATTATGCTCCTTTTTTACCTACTGTTGCCTTGAATGCGGAGCAAAACCAACGGGTGAATGACAGCAAGACAAAAGTGGGAGGGGAGGTAAATAAAATGAATGGAGTGGCTTCTGATGCCTATTCTGCGGGAGTTTCCCTGAATTGGCGTTTGTTTGATGGCCTGTCGATGTTTACGACTTATGCAAAATACCAGGAAATGTTGGCTATCGGAGAACTCAATACACAGATGTCTATGGAAAATCTGATCGTAAATGTCAGTGAAGCGTATTACAACGTGATTGTCCAGCACAGTAAGCTCGATGCCGCAAAACATTCACTGACGCTTTCCAGCGAGCGCTATACCGAGGCTCACGATAAATATGTGCTGGGAGTATTGTCCGGTTTGGAATTGCAACAGGCTAAAATCGATTTGAATGCGGATAGCTCCAAGTATATGAAACAAAAGGAGTTGTTGAAAAGCGCCTATATCTCATTGAATATGATCATGAATTCTGATTTGCAAAAGGCTATGTATGTGCAGGACACTATTCTTTTGCAGGCTCCTTTGGTGTATGGGGAATTATATGACAATACCCTGGCCATGAATACGACTTTATTGATTGCCCGTAAGGATCAGAAGATTTCAGCTTTGGATGTGAAATTAGCCCGTTCGGCCCTTTTTCCGACCTTGGATTTTAATACCGGTTATAATTACAGTCGTACGACGACGCCTGCGGCTAATACTTCTTTAAACCGATCGAACGGATTTTATTGGGGAGTTGCTTTGAGGATGAATGTGTTTGACCGGACGGAAAATATCCGTAAAATCCGGAATGCAAAACTGGAGCAGGAAAATGCCGAATGGTCTTACCGGGATATCGAGTTGCAGACCTTAGCCGATTTAGCCCAGTTGTATAATACCTACGAAAATAATTTGCAGATTGTCAATTTTGAAAATGAAAGTGCGGAAGTAGCCTTCGAAAATCTGGATGCTGCCCTGGAGAAATACAAGCTCGGTACATTGTCGGGTATTGAATTCCGGGAATTTCAACGCAGTTATATAGACGCTGTGGACCGGAAGTTATCGGCTATTTATCAGGCAAAAGTATCGGAACTTTCTCTTTTGCTTATCAGTGGTCAGATGAGGGCGGCTCAATAATTCAATTCTTAGGTTTTGTCTTTAGCGTTCACTGGTATAACTGCGCCATTTTTCAATAAGTTGTTCCATATCTTCCGGAAGGGGTGAATCGAAGGAAAGGCGTTCTCCCGTTACGGGATGGGTGAATCCGAGGGTTTTGGCATGCAAGGCCTGGCGCGGACAAATTTGAAAACAATTGTTGACAAATTGCTTGTATTTACTGAAAGTAGTACCTTTTAATATTTCAGCTCCTCCGTATTCCGCGTCATTAAAAAGCGGATGTCCGATGTATTTGAAATGGGCGCGGATTTGATGTGTCCGGCCGGTTTCTAAAATACATTCTACCAGATTTACATACCCCAGCCGTTCTATTACTTTATAATGAGTAACCGCCTGTTTTCCGTGGCTTCCGTCCGGGTATACGGACATAATCTTACGGTTGACCGGATGTCGCCCGATATGACCTGTAATGGTTGCGGCATCTTCTTTCAGATTTCCCCAACACAGGGCAACGTATTTGCGGTCGGAAGTTTTATTGAAGAACTGTAAGGCTAAATGGGCTTTGGCTTGTTCCGTTTTGGCAATAACAAGTAAGCCGGAAGTGTCTTTGTCGATGCGGTGAACCAAACCGGGACGTATGTCGTTGGTTGTAAAAAGAGGGTTATCTTTCAAATGCCAGACCAGAGCATTTACCAGTGTACCGCTGAAATGTCCGAAAGCCGGATGTACCACCATTCCTGCCGGCTTATTGATTACCATTACTTGTTCGTCTTCATACACAATATCCAGCGGGATATTTTCGGGAATAATTTCGATATCCCTTTTAGGATACGACATTATGACGGATATGGTATCGTTGGGCTTAACCTTGTAGTTGGATTTTACGGCTTTGTCGTTGACCAAGATACAGCCGGCATCCGCAGCTTCTTGTATTTTGGTCCGGGAAGCGTTCGGAAGCCGGGTCATTAGAAATTTATCTATCCGTAGAGGAAGTTGGCCTTTATCGGCTTCTATACGGTGATGTTCGTACATTTCCCGGACTTCGGTCCCTTCTTCCGATATTTCTTCCGGTTCTTCTATATCTTCCAAGTATTCTATCATATAAGACTGTCCGTGTTTATTCCATCATCTGCAGAGAATCCAATGCCTGGAATTTTAGGGTATCGAAAGTGACATAGATATTCACAGGTGTCCCGGCGGTGATGCGGAAGTTTTTAATATACGGAGGATCCTGTAAATAAATCATAGCCTCTTTGACATCCTTGTCGGCTTCCATGAGAGAATCCTTTACAATTTCTCCCAGGTTCAGGTAATTTTCTTTCAGCAAACGACTTGCTTCTTCAATTTTCAGTTTATATAAACGGGGTATCAATACTTTATTGTTTCCGTCATTTCCTTCTCCAAGGACAATATCTATAGTATCTCCTTTCATTAAAAGAGTGCCCGGTTCTACTACCTCTCCCTGATGTTTTAATTGCAGAACCAGATTTTTAAATTCCGAGGGGGTGTATATAATGTGGCCGATTTCGAATCCTTTCAATTTTAGGGTTTTCAATGTTTGGCGGTAAGGAATGTTTGCCAAAGAGGGCAGAGCTATCTGTTCCGGATCCCGTGCATTCATGATCAACTGAATCGTCCGGTTATTTTTAACTTTGGAACCTTCCAGCGGATATTGTTCCTGTATAGTGCCGGGAAGGGCATTTTCATCGTATATAGAATCGATGACAATTACCTGTAGTTTGTGGTGAGCAGCCAATTCTTCCGCTTGTTTTGGAGTAAGATCCCGGAATGAGGGTACAGATATTGAGTAACCGTGTCGGGTATAATTATCCAGATAATGGAGTACAAAATATCCAATGCCGGTCAACAATAGAAGAGCTATCAATAAATTCAACAAGAAAAAAGTTAATTTCGGATATTTTAATGTCATACTTGTATGCTTTATCGGGTTTTGTTTTTCGCTGTCGCCTCAATGGAAAATTCGGATATTCCGGAAAATACTCTTTTAATGGCTATCTTTTTTTCGCATTGCAAAATTAGCTTAGATTTTTAAATTATCTATTACTTTTTCGTATTTTTGCCCAACTAAGCCTATTTATAATTATTATATAGCTAAATAAATCGATATATGTCGAAATTCATTCTCTTATTTTTTTTGTTATTGATCGGATATCAGTTGTGCGGACAAACGTCGGAAATACGTAAGTCGACTGACATTATAGTTATTAAAGGAAAGAGCTATTATTTGCATGTGGTGGATCAGGGACAGACGTTGTTTTCTATTTGTAAAGCCTATGGGGTGGATATAGAAGAGGTAAAAGCATTGAATAAAAAGCAAGGAAATGAATTGTCTGTATTTGAGGTATTGAAAATACCTTATGTAGCTCCTTATATTCAACAGGACGGGGAATATTATTATCATAAGGTGGTGAAAGGAGAAACATTGTATTCGATTTCCCGGAAATTTGGTATTAAAGTAAAGCGCATTCTGAGGGAAAACAAAGAATACGAAAACGTCCCGTTGTCTATTGGTGCTATTGTACGTTTACCTTTGCGGGCGATCGATAGAACTCAGATCGGAAAGGAAACGGAAACAACAATTCCCGGAGGAGAGGTGGAAAAAGAAACTCCGTTCTCAGGACAGACAGAGGAAGAGGAGGGACGAGAGAATGAAACAGGTATCAGCGATACTTTGGGAATTGATACGCTTCCATTGGTTATAGATCCTTCCGTACCGGAAAACAAATACGTAAAGGTAGCTCTTTTGTTGCCCTTATATGCCCAACAGAATGTAGATATTGCGACGATAGCGACGGATACTACGGGAGGAAGGATTCCGTCTTCGGTTTCAGTTTTACATAAATCAGAGCAGTTTATATATTTTTATGAAGGAATTTTGCTGGCCATAGATAGTCTGAAACAAGCGGGTTATAAAATAGAGATGCATGTTTTCGATACGGAAAAGAGCAACTCTAAAATGAATGAAATCGTTCCGGAACTGAATAAATTGAATCCGGATTTAATCTTAGGACCGGTATATAGTTCCGAATATCGCATATTGATGGAAAATCTCAGTAATAAACAAATACCGGTTGTATATCCTCTTTCTGCACGGAATGAGAATTTCGGACAGCATCCGAATTTTTTGCAGGTCAATATTTCTTTTGCTTCATTGATAGAAAAAATGACTTACTGGGTGGGAGATCAAAGGACTTCTGCAAATATTATTTGTCTTAAATTTTTACAGAATGCCGTGGATGACGAACAAACCCGAAAAGACAGGGCCGAGAAAAAAATATGGATAGAAAGATTGGAAACTTTGCCCGGAGTACGGTTTTATAATTGGGATTTTCAAGGAGAAACACTGGAAGGATTAAAATTGATGCTGAGTGAGGAACAGGAGAATATTTTAATATTGCCAACTTCCCGGGAAACGGATTTAAGTAAAATACTGCCCGTATTATCTCTTTTAAAAGATACTTATAAAATTACCGTAATCGGTTTTCCGGACTGGCAGAATTTTACTTCCATAGATCACGAGAATTTTTATAAATTGAACGTAAAGCTTTTTACCTATAGTTATGTGGATAATTATTCCGAAGATGCGAAAAACTTTGCAGTGAAATACCGGGAATATTTTGATTCGGAACCCCATACTTTGACGAATAAGGCTTACGATTTGGGGTTGTATTTTATACCGTTGGCTGCCCGTTTCGGAGTCCGTTTCCCGCAAGCTTTTTATCAGGCGGATCCGCAAGGTATTTTTTCGGTTTTCCGGTTTGAAAAAATGTGTCCCGACTGCGGATGGGAAAATCAAGGATTATACATTGTCAATTATGGATCTGATTATAAGATAAAAGTAAACGTTTTAGAATGAATATCCGACTGAATCATTTTTTGGGAAAAATTCTTTTCTTATCGATTTGAATTGTCATGGGTTTCCTTTGTGTGGGTCTTTGTTTTAACTATTTTATTTCCTTAAAATACTCAGGGGGAAATAACTCCTGGTTTATATTTGATATTCAGTTGTTTGCGGGGATATTTCTTTCTCTTACAGGCAGAAAGATACATTCCGGGAATAACATTTTCGAAACCTGTATTTCACCTTTCAGTCTGGCTTTAGGGTGTTTTCTAGTTTAGTCTATTAACTCGAAACCGAAAGGTTTTTCTGTGGAAGTGGGGGTATCGGGCTTTTGCTTTTCCGAATGATTGCCAGGGTTTACTTCCGGAATTTTTTCCTCTTCTATAAAATAAGATGGTGTTTTCGTCGTCTCCTCCGGAAGGATGGTCTGGTCGGAATTTGCTTTTTCCTCTGTTGGAACGGCCGGGTAAGCCTCGGTATCTATCGGTTCGCTCACCAGCCCTTCTTCGGCAGGTATTGCTTCTTCTGCTAGAGGTGTATTCTCGATACTTTCAATATCTGCTGGTGCCAAAGTATGAGGACGAACGGTAAGTTGTTCGTCTTCTGTCAGCGTCCCGTTTTCACAACGCATGACACGTCCCGGGTAGCGTTTGATCAGGTCGTATTGGTGGGTGGCGATAAGAATCGTTTTTCCGCTTTCGCTGAGATCTTTTAATAATTCTACCAAACGGTAAGAGGTTTCCGGATCGATATTGCCCGTTGGTTCGTCTGCGAGAATGATAGGGGGGGCATTTAAAAGTGCCCGTGCCAATACAATACGTTGCTGTTCTCCTCCGGATAATTCATGGGGCATTTTAAATTTCTTATCGGGCATTTCCACTTTATTCAATACGGTATCTATCCGTTCTTCGATTGCTTTTTTATTTTTCCAGCCGGTTGCTTTCAATACAAATTCCAAGTTCGCGTATACATTCCGGTCGGTAAGTAATTTGAAATCCTGAAAAACAATTCCACATTTTCTCCGCAGTAAAGGGATCTGGGATTTTTTAATTTTTTTCAACTGAAATCCGGCTACTTCCAGGTTCCCGTATTCCAAAGGAAGTTCGGCATATAAGGTTTTCAGAAAAGAGCTTTTGCCACTTCCTACTTTACCGATAATATAAATAAATTCTCCGCTTTCTATTTCTAAAGTGACATCTTTTAATATAGTTACTTTCTGTTGGCGGATGACGGCTTTATCAGCTTTTATAATCGTTTCGGACATACTAGAATTTCAGTTTATTTCAGTTCTTTTAAGGCACGTATGGTTTCCTGAGGATCTGGGGAATTGAAAACGAAACTTCCTGCCACGAGAGCATCTGCTCCGGCTTCTACCAGGGCTTGTCCAGTTTCTGTGTTGACACCTCCGTCTACTTCTATCAGCGTTTCACTTCCGCTTTCCCGAATAAGTTTTTTGAGTTTTTTTACCTTATTCAGGGAGGTTTCGATAAAGGATTGTCCGCCGAATCCCGGGTTAACACTCATGATCAACACCAAATCGATGTCGGTGATGATGTCATCCAGATTATGAATGGCTGTATGGGGATTTAAGGCAACTCCGGCTTTCATGCCAAAAGATTTAATACATTGTAGCGTACGGTGTAAATGAGTACAGGCTTCCAAATGTACTGTTAAAATATCTGCTCCGGCTTTAAAAAATTGTTCGATATAACGTTCCGGCTGTACGATCATCAGATGTACGTCCAAGGGTTTGGTCGCTTTTTTATTGATTTGGGAAATGACGGGTAATCCATAAGAAATGTTCGGTACAAATACGCCGTCCATTACATCCAGATGAAACCAATCCGCTTTACTCTTGTTAACCATGTCAATGTCTTGTCCGAGATTTAAAAAATCGGCGGATAAAAGAGACGGTGAAATAATTACACTCATACTGTTCTGATTATAGACCCGAGTATTCAGAAAATGTTTTTCTGATCTTCGGGGGGTGGATATTTAAAGCAAAAATAAAGATTTAATTTTTAGAAGCCTATTTTCAATACTTTTTTGTCTCGTTTGTTTTAAAACATTCTATAAGGTTTGAGGCGTTTTTCTATTCCTCTTTATACCAACTGGCATACATGGAATAGGCATTTACGATTCGTTCTACCTCACCTTTCAGTAATTCGGGTCCCATTTGCTTTATTTTCTTAGCAGGTATTCCGGCGTATACCCAGCCTGATTCTACGACAGTACCTTTTGTTACCACACTACCGGCAGCAATAATAGAGTTACTTTCGATAACGGCATTATCCAGTACAATAGCTCCCATTCCAATCAAGACATTGTCTTTTATCGTACAACCGTGGATGACAGCGTTGTGAGCAATTGAAACATTGTTGCCAATATTGGTAGGGGATTTCTGATACGTGGCATGGATAGTAGCATTATCCTGGATATTTACCTTATTCCCAATTTTTATATAATGTACGTCTCCCCTTAAAACAGCGCCGAACCAGATGCTACAATCGTCGCCCATTTCTACATCGCCTACAATAACTGCATTATCAGCTAAAAAACAGTTCTTTCCAAATTTTGGGGTGTGTCCGTTCAATTTTTTTATAATAGCCATAGTACAAATAATAAAACAAATTAAATAAAAATTTTGATTCCTGAGAAACAGTCTTTTGTTTTCGGACATCTAAAATAGAAAATAAATGGGAGATAACCATCATTTAAAACTTAAACTTCCGGAAGTATTTTTTCTGTATAAGATAAATAGAGGGGTAAAGGCTGCTTAAAGAAAAAAGAAGATGCAGAGGGTTTTACTATTCATATTTTTATTTTGGATTATTTAATGAATGTTCTGAAACTGTCCTTTCAGATAGGCCGTAAAATCCTCTGAAATTTAGATGTATTACTATCAAATTATTCGATTATGAGCTTAGTCAAGAAAAATACTGAATTACGGCCTTTCTATTCCAGTTTATTGGATGAGTTTTTTAATACCGTAATGCCTTATCAGTCGACAGAAGAAAGAAGCGGGGTCCCGGCTTTAAATGTTAAAGAAGACGATCAGAACCTGATCTTAGATCTTCGGATTCCCGGCATGGATAAGGAAAATATAAAGTTAGAGTACAAGGATGGATTTCTGAACATATCAGGTGAGAGTAGGGAAGAGAAAGAAGAGGAGGGAGAAAAAGGAAAATATCTTCGGAGGGAATTTTCTTCCTATTCTTTTCACCGAACAATCGAACTACCGGAGGAGAAGTACAATGTAGCTGAAGCTGAGGCTTCCTACAAAGACGGAATTCTTGAGATTACAATGCCCAAGAATGCAGAGACGGAGAAATTGCAAAAAACAATTGAAGTGAAGTAGGTAGTTTGATTTTAGTGGTCGGTCGGTTTTGCAGAACCGGCCGATTTTTTTTATCTTTTATTTGGAAATTTACTCAAAAACGTGTTATATTTGCACCGCAACAAAGAAAACGTGTTGTTTTGAAATCATGCGAAAATAGCTCAGTTGGTAGAGCACGACCTTGCCCCAGAAATACAAATTTCCGACCTTGGCAAGGAGACGATTCTAAAACTGGTTATATTGAAATGCGAAAATAGCTCAGTTGGTAGAGCACGACCTTGCCCCAGAAATGCAAATTTCCGACCTTGGCAAGGAGACGATTCTAAAACTGGTTATGTTGAAATGCGAAAATAGCTCAGTTGGTAGAGCACGACCTTGCCAAGGTCGGGGTCGCGGGTTCGAGTCCCGTTTTTCGCTCAGAAACCAAATACCTTATTTGGTTTATTTTATTATACAAGTTTGCGATAATAGCTCAGTTGGTAGAGCGTTGGCTTCCCAAGCCGAAGGTCGCGGGTTCGAGTCCCGTTTATCGCTCAACTGAAAATCAAGGAGTTACAGATAAAAGTAACTCCTTTTTCTATGTCTTGTTTATTTTAATATACCCGTTTTTTGATAGTGGATAGAAAAATAATCTCCGGTTTGAGCCGGAGATTATTTTTCTATGATTTATTGAATATCCTTTATTTCGGTTCTTGTGTTATAGGCAGGAATCTCCGGCTCCTCCAGGGCAACTGTCTGCAGAATAAATGATACCGGTGTTATTGTCTTTGAATTCGGCCCAGATGACATGAATATCTTCCCAGGCGTATGGACCATCGGCTATCTTCCAGGTCAGGTTTCCGCTACCTCCGTTTATGGTTTGTAAAGTTTGCGTATAAAAATCATCCTGTTGATTGCCTTTGTGAATTCTGTAAACTATTTGTAAGGTATAGGAACCTTTCGGTTTTATATTATAACTGATGGTATAAATTTTAGAAAGGCTGGGTATCAGCATGAGATTATAATTGTTACCCATTGTTTCTGCAACAGTTTCTTCGTAATAAATTGTTTTATCGCCTTCCCGGTGATAGGGTCGAATGTAGTAAGTCGTTCCATTGCTTAGGATAGGATCTGTGTTATATGCTCCTAAGTAGGTTACAAAATTATCCTGAAGGAGGTTGCTGGCTTCTTCTCTGCAAATAATAGCATTATTTACAGTGGGATGAGGGGAGGTTCCTATGCAGAAACCGATGGAGGGAGGGAGGCCGGTGGTACTGTTTTTGGTAACTCCGACTACAATGCTAGGCCGGGGGTAGTAATTGTTAATCGAAGTAACCTTTGCTTTTAAGGCATTCGAATACTCTGTTGCTCCTTCGTTTGATCCTCCCTGATTTAAAAATCTGTCGATAGCTGCTTTATCGGGCAAGTCAGAAGAATCTATCATAAAATACCATTTAAGCCTACTGAAAACTTTCGTGATCAGCCCGTTATAAAGTGTGGTGTAATAATCTTTCCCTTCTGCATATCCCTGATTTGCGGAAGCAAAAATTAAATCCATTTGATAGCGATGCTCGGGTTCCCATTCCCTTTCGGAAGCGGAAATGTAATGAATCAGTAACTCCAGATAAGCGGTATTTTCATTGTGTTTGGTATAGCTATATGTGTCCCCGCCTAACATTTCTTTAGCATCGTAACAAAGCGCTTTGAGAACGCCGGTTTCCGATACATTAATCGACATCGCACGGTATAGTTTTCCTTCGTATTCGTAATAGAAATTTATACTATGGCCATTTAAAGAAGAAAGAGCCGTTTCCGGTGACGGAATAGGGGAATGCTCATCGCTTCCGCAGGCTCCCAAAATTGTACAACAATAAATAAAGAGGAGAAGTCTGATAAAATAAGAAAATAAATGTGGTTTCATACCTAGGTGATGTTAATATTGTAGTGTATAATTATTGGATGGCGTTATAAAAATCACAAACTTATTTTAAATCGGTCGCAATATTAGAAATAATAACTGGTAATTACAAAAAGTAACTTTTTAAAATTTATATTGTAAAAATTAGGAAAAGTTCGGAATTTTCGAGTATATAGAAGTTCAGATTTTATTTGATTAGGGGACCGTTGAACCCTTCGGAAAAGGGGTAAATCGTTTGCTGCTGGGCGGATTTAAGGGGATGGGTTTATTCTTTATTCGGATTGACCAGTTTTTCCAGTTTAAACATTTCGTCTCTCAGCCGGGCAGCTTCGATAAAGTCCAGTTCCTTAGCGGCTTTTTGCATGGCTGCCTTGGTTTTTTGGAGCATTTTTTCCAATTCCGGTTTGCTCATATAGGCTGTAACCGGATCGGCTACTGTAGAGATATGTTCTTCTTCTATATAAGCTTTGGCGGTTTGCGTCAATACAGAATCTGTCGATTTCCGGATTTGCCGGGGAGTAATATGATGATCTTCGTTATATTTCAATTGTTTCTCCCGACGATAGTTTGTTTCCTCTATGGTTTCCTGCATCGATCGGGTGATGCGATCGGCATACATGATGACTTTACCTTCTGTATTCCGGGCAGCTCGTCCGGCTGTTTGTACAAGGGAACGGGTGGAACGCAGAAATCCTTCTTTATCTGCATCGAGAATCGCCACCAGAGAAACCTCCGGGAGATCGAGGCCTTCCCTAAGCAAATTTACACCTACCAGTACGTCGATCACTCCTTTCCTGAGATTTTCTAAAATCTTTACCCTTTCCAGGGTATCGATATCGGAATGAATGTATTGACATTTTATACCAATTTGGTCGAAATATTCACTAAGTCGTTCGGCCATTTTTTTGGTTAACGTTGTCACTAAAGTTCTTTCCTGTTTTACAATCCGTTTTTGGATTTCGTTCACCAGGTGGTCAATTTGATTGAGACTGGGGACAACTTCTATAGAAGGGTCGGGTATGCCTGTCGGGCGGATAATTTGTTCGACGACAATGCCTCCGCTTTTTTCCAGTTCATAATCAGCGGGGGTCGCACTAATATAGATGGTTTGCCGGGTTTTATTTTCAAATTCCTCAAAAGTTAAAGGACGGTTATCGAAGGCTGCCGGCAAGCGGAATCCGTATTCAATCAAAGTTTGTTTGCGGGCATGATCACCTCCGTACATGGCTCGTATTTGAGGGACGGTTACGTGGGATTCGTCTATCACCATCAGGAAATCTTCTGGAAAATAATCCAGCAGACAAAACGGACGAACCCCGGCAGCCCTGCCATCAAAATAGCGGGAATAGTTTTCAATACCGGGACAATATCCCAGTTCCCGTATCATTTCCAGGTCGTAACGGACCCTTTCTTCCAAGCGTTTGGATTCAAGTAATTTCCCTATTTCTTTCAGATAAGCTACCTGTAAATGCATGTCTTTTTCAATTTCGATAATGGCATGAGCAACTGTAGCTTTATCGGTAACAAACAAATTAGCCGGATAAATATCCAGATCATCAAATTCTGCTATACTTCTGCCGCTTGTCGGATCGAAAGAATGTATACGGTCGATTTCGTTATCCCAGAATTCAATGCGGTAGGCCAGTCCGTCGAATGTTTCTATAGCCGGGAAAATATCGACAGTCTCTCCTTTTGCCCGGAAACATCCCCGTTTAAATTCCAGTTCGTTATTGGCGTATAAAGCATCTACCAGGCGGCGGAGCAGCTGATTCCGGTTAATTTTCATACCTTTGGTCAGATGGATGACATTGGAACCAAAAGCCCGGGGGTCTGCCATACCGTAGAGGCAGGATACAGAAGAAACAACGATAATATCTTTACGGCCGGAGAGGAGCGAAGCTGTGGTGCGCAGCCTTAATTTATCAATTTCTTCATTAATGGCCAGGTCTTTTTCTATATAGGTATCTGTCGTCGGAAGATATGCTTCCGGTTGATAATAATCGTAATAAGAAACGAAATATTCTACAGCATTCTCGGGGAAAAAAGTTTTAAATTCTCCGTATAATTGTGCTGCCAAAGTTTTGTTGTGACTTAGAATGAGGGTCGGACGATTTATCCGGTTGATAACATTGGCAATCGTGAACGTTTTTCCGGAACCGGTAACTCCTTGTAATACCTGGGATTCGGTATTCCTAAGGACCCCTTGGCTCAGTTGCTCTATTGCCTCCGGCTGATCTCCGGTGGGTTGAAATTCTGAAGTCAGTTTAAACTGCATTTTATGAAAGATATTTACTGAGTGTTTCTATCAACATTTTTTGTCGGAGAGGTTTTAGTAAATAATCGTTACAACCTTCTGCGTTCATTTTATCCCGGTACATATCCCGGGCATGAGCTGTCTGGACAATGATAATCTTATCCGGAAAATTTTCTTTGATCAGACGAGTGGCTTCTATGCCGTCCATACCCGGCATACTGATGTCCATCAATATAGCAATTATCTGCGGATGTTGCTGGATCATTTCCAAAGCTTCCTGTCCATTTGTCGCCCGTAGAACCGATACCTTTGTCTTTCTCAAGAGGGCCGATAAAACCATGTAATTGCTGTCTACATCTTCTGCAACTAAGATCGTTTTACCTGACCAATCGGGTATAAAAAATTCTTTTTCCATAGAGAGGTTCGTTTAAAGTTTTGCCATAAACCGCTCCGGATCTATGATAAACCGATCGTGACGGGCTGAACCTATTTTGCCTTTTTCGTCCCATGCTTCTATTTCAAAACTAATTTTTCTCCCTTCAACCTGAGTAATTGTTGCTTGGCAAGAAATTTGTCCGCCTATAGCTGTTGCTTTTAGGTGCTGAACATCGATTTCAATGCCGACAGTATCGGAACCTTTTTCCAGTTCACCTTCCAGGCATTTGACAGCGGTATTTTCCATCAATGCTACCATAGCCGGAGTGGCGAATACTTCCAGATGACCTGATCCGTATACGGCTGCCGTGTCTTTTAGTTGCACTGTCATTTTTTGCGTAAAGGATTTTCCTACTTGTACCATGATTTTGTATTGTCTAATCGTTAATAATCAGAATTCTGAAGTAAAATGGAAAACCAGTTTTTTGTAATTTTCCTGCGCCATATGCAGCATATATTGAGAATCTGCTAAAAAGACATCCCGTCCTTGCTTATCTTTTGCCATATATTGGGCCTTGTGTTTTTTGAAATCGATTAATTCGTTATTGTCCAAAGCTTCAATCCAGCAGGCTTTATAAAGATTCAAACTTTCCCAGCGACAGGAAGCCCCGTATTCATGCAATAAGCGGTATTCGATCACTTCAAATTGAAGAGCTCCTACGGTACCGATTATTTTGCGTCCGTTAAACTGGTTGACAAACAACTGAGCCACTCCTTCGTCCATTAATTGGTCAATTCCTTTTGCCAGTTGTTTGGATTTCATGGGATCGGCATTTTCAATATATTTGAATAGTTCCGGAGAAAAACTGGGAATTCCTTTAAAATGTAATTTTTCCCCTTCGGTCAGCGTATCCCCTATCTTAAAAGTGCCGGTATCGTGTAAACCGATAATGTCTCCCGGATAAGCCTCGTCGATAATGGATTTTTTAGAAGCCATAAACGCTGTCGGAGTCGAAAATTTCAACATCTTTCCGTTTCGTACATGCAAATAATTGGTGTTTCGTTTGAAAATTCCGGAACATACTTTGACGAAAGCGATACGATCCCGGTGATTTGGATCCATATTAGCATGGATTTTAAATACAAAACCGGTAAATTTATCTTCGTCTGCTTTTACGATTCGTTCTTCTGTCTCCCGGGGGAGAGGAGAAGGTGCGAGCTCGATAAAGCAATCCAGCAGTTCTTTGATCCCGAAGTTATTTAAAGCAGAGCCGAAAAATACAGGAGCCACTTCTGCATTCAGGTAATCATTTTGTTCCAACGTAGGATATACCCCCTGGATCAGCTCCAGATTTTCGCAGAGCGTATGAGCATCCCGTTCTCCAATATGCCGGACCAGTTCGTCTGAGTTTAAATCTTGGATTTCGATACCTTCTGGCAGGGTTTGTCCTCCCGGGTTAAATAAATAGAGACCTCCGCGATAAATATTATAAACTCCTTTAAATGTGTCTCCGCTACCGATAGGCCAGCTAAGAGGATTGACATGAATTTGTAATTCCTTTTCAATTTCGTCTAAAAGATCGAAAGGATCATGAGCCGGCCTGTCGAGTTTGTTGATAAATACAATAACAGGCGTTTTACGCATCCGGCATACTTGCATGAGTTTTCTGGTTTGGGTTTCTACCCCTTTAGCAGCGTCAATGACAATGATCACACTGTCGCAGGCGGTAAGAGTACGGAAAGTATCTTCAGCAAAATCCTGGTGACCGGGTGTGTCGAGGATGTTGATTTTTATACCGTTATATTCAAATCCCATAACAGAAGTAGCAACCGAGATACCTCTTTGCCGTTCAATTTCCATAAAATCGGAGGTGGCCGTTTTTTTTATCTTATTGGATTTTACGGCTCCGGCTACGTGGATAGCCCCCCCGAACAATAATAATTTTTCAGTAAGGGTTGTTTTTCCGGCATCCGGATGACTGATAATCCCAAAAGTCCTTCTTCTGGCTATTTCTTCTTTATATCCCATAGGGTTAATGTTGATAGAATTAAATGTAGAGTATAATAATTCCCTGAATTTTATCGATTAAATGAGTGCAAAGATAAAAAAACTCGCACACATGCGGAAAGATTTTGTGAAGAATGATGCAAACGGTTGAGAATTAAAGGAGATAAGCAATTCTGCCCTACATATGGCTGAGAAGGCTTTTTAAGCACTTTTTGATGAGTAGAGAAAGAATTTATAGCTATCCGTTGTCAATTTGGGGTCGAATTCAGTTGCGTAAAAACATCTACAACCGACTACTTATCCGTTGCCATGACCACAATGAACGCTGTTTCTGTATTATTTGCTGTGACAAAATTACTCATTTTTCAAGTTGGTGAAAAAATATGAGCTTGGTTTTTAGTGTAGAGGACTTCTTTCTATATTCCGCTATATTTTTCATGTCTTTCATTTGCTCTATATCCAATAATTTTGCAAACAAAGGAATAGACTATGAATCAAGCAAATGTAAAGGTGTTGCTCTGCCTCAAAAAGAGCGAATCAGATGACAAGGGGAATTGCCCTGTAATGACAAAGTTGAATGTCGGGAAATATTCCATGCAGCCTTCAGTGTGAAGATGCGAGTGCCGCAATCTATGTGGTACTCAGGTTGTGCTTCCGGTAAGAGTGTGGCGGTAAAGGAAATCAACAACCGATTGGATGAGATTCGTGCTACAGCTCTCAGTGTTTATGCGGAGCAATCGGCTATCCGTGATTTTGTAAGTGCTGAAGAGGTAAAAGGTCTGTTGCTTGGAATGGCCTCCGAGCAGGAAACATTGTTGAGCTATTTCAGACAGTTTATCGAGAATTTTGCAAGGCGTGTCGGAGTCAACCGAAAAGCAGGTAGCCTAAGATCGTACCGCAATGCATATAATCATGTCGTAAGATTTTTACAAATACAGTACAACCTCTTGGACATTCTGTTTACCACTTTGGATCGTTCCTTTATAGGCAAGTATGATTTGTACCTGCGTACAGAACACAATCTTGTCCCGGGAACAATTATCAATCTGACGGTAAAACTAAAAACTATTGTTGGAGAAACCATAGCAGACGGGATTAGTACCATATTCGTACCCGTGTCCAGTTTACGGTTGAAGGTGGTTATTGTTTGAAGTTCTTGTCTGATCCTTTAAAGACATTGTTCCTCTCTATCGGTAGCTCTGCCCTGATAGGATATGAGACAATCAATTAGGGTGAGAAACAGCTCTATGACGGGGCGGGCTGATTTCCGATGATTCGTTCCTCTATGATGGTGCGATAACCCTTGAATTTGAAATATATATTACAGACCGTATCGTGTTGCTTGCCAATGTTCGTGAAAGTGTCCTATGGAGCAGTTCTTTGAACAAGATTACAACCCAATTCGGTTTAGGTGTCAAATTTATAATCAATTAAAAAATGTTATGAAAAAGTTATTTTCTTTTATGATGATAGGCGGTGCCATGATGACCGCAACTTTGGGCTTCACCTCTTGCGAGGATGAATTGGATGTTCAGCAAGCTTAGCCTTTTACAGTAGAAACAATGCTGGTTCACACACGCATAGTGTAGAGTGAAGCCGTGGAGATTAGGTGTGAATTCAAACGTGAGGGGAGTTTCTCCAATGCACGATATACCCTCCGTTATTTTCAACCTGACGGCAAAGGGACGCTCCGCATGGATGATTGGAATGGTATTGCTTCCTAACGACCGCTATCCGCTTGACAGGGAGGTGTTCCGTCTGTACTACACTTCGGAGTGTTAAGACCAGCAGACAATAGACATCTATTTTGAGGACAGTCAGGAACAAATGTTCCAACTCTCCTTTGATTTCAACAACGAAACAACGGAAGAAGTGGAAGTAAATGATTGAAAGTCTGGAAGAAGAGGATATTATAGTTAATAAAGATTCAATTGGATATATGATTGTGAATACTCTCCTACTTAAACCTATTCTGAAATTATAGCCTAGCGGTATGAGAAGTTATTTTATGCTTATCAGTTTGCTATTGGCATATAGCGTCGGTGAATACCGGTTGTTGGACTATGGCAAAGTACCCAAAAGCAATCTGGTAAAAAAATTGGAGGCCGGAGACCGTGATATTTATCAGGAATATATATCATTCAGAAAATACAGGGGCAAAGTGATTTCCAGCATAGAACGGCGCAAAAAAAGGAGTTTCAACTTCTGTATATTCCATAAATAAATCGGTTTTAAAGGTCTTCCTCATCTCGAATGTGCGAAGATCCTTTTATATCATTATCCATCATCAAATTACAAATTATAAATATGGCAACAGTTAAAGTAAAATTCAGAAAATCCACCGTAGCAGGTAAGCCCGGAAGTATATATTATCAGTTGTGCCACAACGGTGAAGTCAAGCTCCTTGCGGCAAAGATACATCTGTACCCGGAATATTGGGATACCGATAATGACTGTATTGCGGAAACAGTTCAGAACGAAACGGCTATGCTTGGGGAACGTAGAATAAAGATAGATAGCGACTTATCGCGATTGAAGCATATCATCAGTGATTTTGACGGAAGAGGAATTAAATATCGGATTACTGATATTATTTCAGAGTTTCAACTCTCTGAAAATAGAATATCCGTAAGTTTCTTCTTTAAGGAGCAAATCGGGCATTGTAAACAAAACAAGAATCTGGGTACGGCTCGTAATTATGAGCGGGCACTTAACAGTTTTATGACCTTTCTGAAGGGTAATGATGTCCCACTTACTATGATAACGGAAAGTCTCGTGTTGGGATATGAGAAATGGCTGGCTGAAAAAGGTGTGACACGCAATAGCAGTTCATTTTATATCAGGAATCTGCGTTCTGTTTATAACAAGGCTGTCAAATGTGATTTGGTAAAACAGTGTTTTCCGTTTCGCAATGTATATACCGGAATAGATAGAACTCGTAAACGGGCTGTCAGTGAAGAAACAATCGTGCGTTTGCAGAAAATGAATCTGGAGTATTCGCCGCCATTGGCATTGTCAAGAGATCTGTTCGTATTCAGCTTCTGTACTCGCGGAATGTCTTTTGTTGATATAGTGTTTCTCAAGAAATCGGATATTTCCGATGGAATTATCAGCTATTTGCGTAGAAAGACCGGACAGCAGTTGTCTATTCGGATAGAGCCGTGTATAGAAATCATTATCAGCCGTTATTCGGAACAAACAAAAGACAGCCCATACATATTTCCGGTCATTACAGCAACCAATCAGGAAGAGGTATACAAGCAATATCGGATAGAGTTGAATTATCATAACCGTAAATTGAAACGACTTGGAGAGGAACTTGGAGGGAATTTGTCGCTTTCGTCATATACCGCCAGGCACACTTGGGCGACAATAGCACGTAAACATAATGTCCCGATTTCAGTAATCAGCGCAGGGATGGGACATACATCCGAGAAAACTACACAAATTTATTTAGCCTCACTTGAAAACTCGGTGATAGACAAGGCTAATAGAGGAATTTTAGGAGCACTTAACAATATGGTCTCTATGTAAGAAACCATAAATCTGCTGCAAAACTAATCTAAATGGCCTAATTACGCAAGTTAAATAAAGATTATTTTTTATCAGAATCATTTTTTAAAATACCCCCCAAGAATGGAAATATATTTATTTTCAATACTTTGTAAACAAGCGTCTATTAAATAATATTTTTACCATTAAATCGCCTTAGAATAGCTTGATGATAGTACAAAATAGACAAAAGGCTTCACAAACTCGACAAACTGAGAAGGTAAATTCTTTATTGCATTGAATAACAGGATGTTTCGATTTTGTATGGTTTCTTACATAGAAACCATACAATCAAGGAAAGAATTACATATCAATTAGATAGGAATTTACTTAACGATTATGCAAGAAGTATGAACTTTAAAAACGGGGCTTTATGAAGGATTTGAGGAAAAAAATCCTCATTCTTCTATATATAAATTATTGATAGACAAGTAGATATAAATCATCTTGCCAAGCTCAGTCACATACTTTTTTTAGCATAAAACATACTGAAAATATGGCAGTTGCTCCTAAATCTGGACACACGAAATTATTGAAATCGGTAAAGCCTGTTCTCGACAGAAAAATCGTAAGATGGTATCTTATGTTTTTCCCTTTCGGTAAAAAAGGATTGACCGTCGGTTTGGACCGAGAGTTAGAACGCCGAAAA
The DNA here is from genome assembly GCA_000963415.1 of Blastocystis sp. subtype 6. Lineage (NCBI taxonomy): Eukaryota > Bigyra > Opalinata > Blastocystidae > Blastocystis > Blastocystis sp. subtype 6. Next base: position 81,481 of record JZRM01000214.1, on the reverse strand, counting down.
TGGTCTGGAGAAACTCCTTTTGAATATTTTGCCCCTACATACGCTGAAACTAAAGATGTCGATGGAAAATTAGTGACGACGCAGGAATCCCTTCTGTACAACTATTTTTTCATTCACTGTAACGAGGATGATCTTTTCGTGTTGAAAAGAAATCAACCTCAATATAGTGTACTTCGACGGGTAACCAACTCTGATGGATCATATTATTATCCATATGTCAAAGATAGCACCATTAAAACCTTGCAATGGATCGCCCGTTCATACGGAGGATATATACCTCTTTATCTGCTCGACCAGACATTATTGATTAAGGGTGACAGAATCAAGATCACCAAAGGGCAGTTCAAGGGAATAGAGGCCCATCTTGTTACAAGACCGAAATCCACTGTTAGTCAGATTATGGTATTTGTGGATAATTGGATGTGTGTTCCTCTTATGAATGTACACCCGACACAATACGAGGTCATTGATATCAATGATTCCAAAGAAAGGGAAAAATGTCCACACGGATTGGATAATTCGAATCTTTCTCAAGAACTTCATGATGCATTGTGCCGTTTCCATAAAGGAGAAACGACAGAAGAAGATACAAAGTTAGCTAAGAATACATATCTGATGTTTTCAGAACTGAAAGCAGATACTTCTATCCTTCGTTGTAAACTATATTCAATTCTTTTACCCGCTTGCACGATATTGGGGGACAAAGATAAGACAGGTGGAATTTTGAAATTGATACAGGTGATGTTACCGAAAATCACGGCAGAGCAGTCTTTGGCTTTATTGATGGTAACGCTCTATGGATGTACCGATAATGTCTTCTATCATGAAAAGGCTCACCAGTTGATTGAGTCCTGGAAACGTGAAGAAGCTCCCAAGAAAAGCAAACAAATTCTTATTCAGCGATTGGCTGACTATGACAAGTGCCTCGAACACTAACTGATTAGATTTAATCAAAACAGATTATATATGTTTTCAGACTACGATACAGAACCCTGCGGCGTTAAGTTAGTACGTTTAATCAACACGCAATCTCTTGATATTGCTAAGCGCGAAATCAAGAATAATAATAAGATGTGCTTGTATCGTACAGGCGAATATTGGCATGGCTTTGAGCATTCTGCTTATTTCTTAGCAAGAATATTTCCAAAGGCTACAGTTTTTGTGGTGAACAATCCAAAATTCCCATTTGCCATTGTCGGAATAAGTGTGCATACTACGGACTTTGAGAAATATCAGCAGAAGCACGATGCCATTCGTAGGAAAGAGGATTACATTGAATATGAGGTAACTCCATTTGCTCCTCTTGAATATGGTAATTGGCACACCAAAAAAGTGAAATTTTTCACAGAAGAGATTGACGGTTTTGTTCACATGGATAAAGATGTTTCATAAGAAATAATTGTAATAACTTGTAAATAATTTGTTTACCTACACATGCCATACGCCATTGTGATAAAAATATTATAAAAAGTTTTAATTCATTTACGTCCCATTTCTATATGAATTATCTCGAGAAACTATACCACAAGAGCTATTTAAATTCTACTGTGGTTCTTTGCCTGGACTTAGCCGTATCTGTTTTGTCATCATTATTTGCTATTTCTTTGGCAAAATTATTCTTCTCTCCGAGCGGAATAAGTGCGATTACAGCAATCTGGTGGCTCTCAGGCTCCCTTTTGTTTTCATGTCTCTTCTTTACTATCTTCAAGACTCACAAAGCTATTATCCGTCATTCTACGCTTCATTCAATGAGTAAATTGACGGTTGCTATAATATGTAAGTTTGTTGCATTGGCTGTATTGCTTTATGTGGTGCCGTCTATAGAAGTGTCGTCCAGGTTATGGGTAGCTTTGATATTGGATTTGCTGATTTCGTTTGCCTTGTTGATGATCATGCGAATCGCTATGATTGTTGTTTACAATTTCGTACGCGAACATTATGGCAGACAAGGAAATATCGAAAAAATTTTAATTTATGGTACTGATGATAAAAGTGTTTCTGTCATTACCCGATTGGCAACGTCACCTCACTATAAAATTGCCGGTTTCTTGTGTTATGATAACAAACTGAAAAACTATAAAATATCTGAATATCCGGTTATCAGTTTCAAAGACTTAAATAGCTTAGAGAGAATCAAAGAAAACTATAGAATCGACGGAGTACTCTTTGCTATCGAAGATGATGCACGTGAAGAACAGGAAAGGTTGATTAAGTATTGTACCGAGTGTAAGCTGAAAGTTCTCATTGCTCCTTCAATCGACGAGGTAGTTGACGGAAAGGTAATGAAACAAAACATTCGTGAAATCAAGATTGAAGACTTGCTTGGTCGTGATGAAATAAAAATCAACATCAAGGAGATTCAGGAGAACTTTGCAGGCAAGGAGGTAATGGTTACCGGTGCTGCCGGTTCCATTGGCTCGGAACTTTGCCGTCAGTTGGCAGGTTTTGGCGTAAAGCAATTGGTACTTTTCGATAATGCAGAGACACCTATGCACAATCTCCGTCTTGAACTTGAAGAGCGCTTCCCAGAACTGAATTTTGTGCCGGTAATTGGTGATGTCCGCTTGAGGCCTCGACTTGATTATGCATTCAGGAAATGGCGTCCGCAGATAGTGTTCCATGCTGCTGCTTACAAGCATGTTCCGCTTATGGAAGAAAATCCATGTGAATCGGTATTGGTTAATGTTGTTGGCTCACGTAATGTAGCGGACAAGTGTATCGAATATGATGTAGAGAAAATGGTGATGGTATCTACCGATAAGGCGGTGAATCCAACCAATATTATGGGTTGTACCAAGCGTCTTGCTGAAATCTATGTACAGGCTCTCGGTCTTGCTATCGAGCAAGGCAAACATAGTGGTCGTACAAAGTTTGTTACAACACGATTCGGTAATGTACTAGGCTCTAATGGTTCAGTAATACCGCGTTTCCGTGAACAGATTGCTAAAGGAGGTCCTGTAACTGTGACTGATCCAGAAATTACACGCTTCTTTATGACTATTCCGGAGGCTTGTCGTTTGGTTATGGAAGCAGCAATGATGTCCACCGGCAATCAGATCTTTGTATTTGATATGGGGGAATCAGTTAAGATTGCTCACCTTGCAAAGAGAATGATAGAATTTGCGGGTCTTATCCCTGACAAGGATATTCAAATAGCCTACATAGGACTTCGCCCCGGCGAGAAACTCTATGAGGAAGTCCTCTCTAATAAAGAGAACACTTTCCCTACCGATCACGATCGCATCCGCATCGCCAAAGTCCGCGAATACGATTATGCCGATGCCCTCAAGGTTATTGAAGACCTCGAGACTCTCTCACGCGCCGTCGAGATACCGGATATGGTTCGTCTGATGAAACGCACCGTCTCCGAGTTCAAGAGCAAGAACTCAAAGTACAAGGTGTACGATGAGGAAATAGAAAATGAATAAATATAGATTTACACTATGAAGATTGCAATTACAGGAACCGGTTATGTCGGCTTGAGCATAGCGACATTCTTATCGCAACAGCGAGGTTATAACAATTGAATCGTTTCAGAGAAGGTAGCTCTTATCAATGATAAGAGGTCTCCTGTTAAAGATGAATACATAGAAAAGTATTTATTGAAAAAAATTTCAACCAGATTGCGACTCTTTATGGCAAAGCTACATATCGCGATGCTGAGGTTATCGTAATTGCTGTTCCTATCAGTTCTACAATCCTATAAAGAACTTCTTTGATACCTCTTCCGTTGAAGATGTCATAAAACTTGTTCTTGAGGTTAACCCTGATGCGATAATGATAATAAAGTCTACCATTCCGGTAGGCTATACAGAGGCAGTTCGCCAAAAGTACTCCTATCAAAAGTGTCAGGATGATGGAAGGACTGAGATTATCATCCCGAATATCATCTTTGTTCCTGAGTTTCTTCACGAAAGCAAGGCTCTATATGACGCTCTCTATCCTTCAAGAATTATAGTTGGCTATGATCAGTCTAATCCGTTTCTTGAAGCAGCAGCTTACAGATTTACAGAAACCATCGCAGAAGGAGCGATTAAGAAAGATATACCGCAGCTCTTTATGAGTACAACTGAGGCGGAGGCGGTTAAACTTTTCGCAAATACATACTTGGCTTTTAAAATTTCGTATTTCAACGAGCTGGATACATATGCAGAGGTAAAGGGCATAAACACTCAAGCGATTATAGAAGGAGTTTGCCTCAATCCAAGAATTGGCACACATTGTAACAACCCGAGCTTCGGTTATGACGGCTATTATAGTTACGAACATGTTCAATACGATGCTTCTCGGGAAAGGCAAGTGACAATTGGAGTCTATTGCCTCGCGATGAGATCCAATTCTGACAATTTCCGTCAGTCATCCATTCAAGGTGTTATGAAGCGTGTCAAGGCCAAGGGCGCAAAAGTTATTATTTACGAACCAACACTTGAGCACGGAACGACTTTCTTCGGTAACAAGGTAATAAACGGCATGGAAACCTTCAAATCCGAATCTGATGACATCATAGCCAACCGATATGATGCGGCGTTGGATAATGTGGAGCGGAAAGTTTATACGAGAGACATTTTTAAAAGAGACTAACCACATTACACTAATATTCAGTGAGAGGGAAAGGATAGAGTGCTTATCTTAATCTATACTATTAAATCTAATAGAATGAAAAGCTTAATATAAGGGATTATGTTGAGATCATCAATGACGAGTATTGGATTTAAAAAGCAAGGAATTCTTGTTCTTGTGTTTTTATTTTTTTCAATTTGTCCGTTTTTATTTCCTCTACCATTTATGAAGACGAATTTACAGCCTTATGCAACTGCCTTTGGTCTGATTATTATCGTTATAAATGCAAGTAGAGCAATTAACGTAATTAATGCCAGCGGATTCTTCAAAGTATTGTTGCTAACAAGTATGGTCTCTTGCTTTGTATTTATGTTAAGCGATATAAATATACAAGCTGTGAGAGGCTTATTTAATCATATATCTGTCCTTGTCATTCCCTTGGCAGTATATGTAATACTCTCTAAAAAACATGGAATATCAGAGAAAACCGTCAAAATATTAATTTTATTTTGGTTTGTTGTTGCTAGTATTCAATTATTTGTATATCGAGGTTTTTTCGCAAATTTTATTGGAACACCAAAATGGAGTTTTGAATTGCGTGGAGTAATCGGCTTAGCATCAGAGCCATCTTTTTTAGGCATTGCTTCTTTTTATATGTTGTTTTTGGCTCAAAAATTTAAAAAACATAAAGTCCTATACATCTCTTTGATAACTATTATGGGTACCATATACGCTCAGAGTTTTATGGGAATGGTTTTTGTCGCTGTGTACTTTTTTCTATATTGGTTAGATAACGCTAACTCAAAAAAAGGATTTCTAATAATAGCGATGCTTATATTCGGGCTTATTCTTGGATGGTACTTATTAAGCATATATGGGACATCAACTAGATTATATATTCTGATCGATTCGATTTCCTCTGTCGGATTAGAAGCCACTGTTTCAGGAGATGAAAGTGCTACTTCAAGGTATAATTCTTTGTCAGATGCATATACCGATGCATTTTCAAATTATTTAATTCCTCAAGGATATCAACAACGAGTTGGCAGTGGCTATGGGGGATTTATAATAGAAACTGGTGTATTTGGATTAATTGAATGCATACTAGTATCTATTGGCATGGCAATGTCCTATACTCGTTCTATAACTAGATATGTAAGTTTTGGTCTAATTACATTCTTATTATTTATGAATACTCAAGTTGGTAATCCACTTTTATTACTCATAATTGGTTTAAATATTTGGGAAAATAAAAAATTACATGTTAAGAATTATGGAATATACACAGTCTATCCGTATTAAAAAGGTTTTAATAGATTGTGTGCTAAGTTTTATTGGTTTTGCCGCGCCAACAATTGGACTAACATTTATAATTCAACCTTTTATGGCTAAATCGATGTTAGCTAATGATTATGGATTCTTCCTTACCGTAATTAGCGTTATTAGGTTGTTCGTAAATGTCGGAATATGTACCTTGGCTAATACTAGGTTACTTGTTCAGAATAAGTATGACAGATTACACTTATGTGGAGACTTTAACATATTATTTTCGCTTATTTCCACTTTAGCTTCTATTATTATTTTGTGTGTCATGTTGATTAATGATCGACCATTTTGTGAAATATTTTTGACTACGTTGGTCATTATTCTAATTATGTTTCATGATTATGTGACAATCGAATATCGTATTAATCTAAATTTCAAACGCATTTTGATTGATAACATAATAATGTTATTTGGTTATATTATCGGTGCTATAATATTTAGCATCACCAATTTGTGGCAATTTGTGTTTATTTCAGGTTATTTATCAGCATTGTTGTATGTCATTCCAACTACATCATTATGGAGAGAACCTTTTAGAAAAACGTCTGAGTTTCCTCACACTACACGAAAATATACACAATTTATGGCATCGTCAGCTATGTCAGATTCTATAAATTACTGTGATCGAATTTTGATATATCCTATGCTAGGGGGCTTCGCAGTTTCATCCTATAATGCAGCTGCAGTTATAGGTAAAGCAGTTCAATTAATAAATGTGCCTATTCAAAGAGTTATATTCAGTTATATAGCCAAATCAAATAATCTGCAGTATCGTTTAAAGATTGCAATCGTCGTAGTAGGAGCGATCATTTTTACCATAGCATATGCAATTCTATATTATTCAAGTATATATTTAATTCCTTTAATGTATCCTCAATTCTATGATGCTGCTATCATAATACTTCCTATCGTAATAGCAGGTGTTATTATTAACACATACGCAAGTTTAATTAATATGTTTGTTATGCGTTTTGATAAAGCTAGTTATCAAGTTAAAATATCTACTGCTAGAATTGTATCATATTTAAGCATATGCTTAATATTTACTCCTTTATATGGAATTAACGCTTTTTGTTACGGGATACTTATTTCAAGTATAGTGCAATTCCTATTTGTGTTAATTAAATTCTTAAACATAAAATTCAGAATTCCAATCAGCAGCTGACCTGCTTTTCAAGTTAAACTAAGTTTGTTTTCGACTTTAAAGACATTGTAATTAAGGAAATTAAGGCGAAGTGAAAAGTACAATGAGCTTTACACGCTTATCAAGGCCATTAAAGAGGCTTCTGAGGAAGAAAAACAAGGTACTAATGACATAAATTCTCAAATTGTTTTTTCCGTTTGAAAGCCCATTGAGCTACTTTTCAATTAGCTGAACGAAAAAAATAATCACAGAGTTTATGAGTGTCGCTACGCTCACGGATTTCCAATTCATACGATGAAGAAAATCATCATCGCATCCTTCTGTTTTGTTTTAACAACTGATTAAAATTAATAATTATAATAAGTTATGAGTATTTTTAAAGACAAAGTCCTGTTGATTACAGGCGGTACGGGATCGTTTGGAAATATGGTTTTAAAACGATTTTTAGATTCGGATATCAGGGAAATTCGCATATTCTCACGAGACGAAAAGAAACAGGATGATATGCGTCATAATCTCCAATTACAGTATCCAAATCAGGCTTCTAAGGTAAAATTCTATATTGGGGATGTGAGAGATCGTCAAAGCATAGATATTGCCATGCGTGGAGGAGTGGATTACATTTTTGCAGCTGCTGCGCTTAAGCAAGTACCATCCTGTGAATTCTTCCCCATACAGGCGGTTGAAACAAATGTTATAGGTACAAATAATGTCTTGGAATCAGCCATAACACATGGAGTAAAAAACATCGTAGTCCTTTCTACTGATAAGGCTGCATATCCGATTAATGCTATGGGCATTTCAAAAGCAATGATGGAAAAGGTTGCTATTGCAAAAGCTCGTCAATTAGGACAGGATTCAAACTCTATAATCTGTTGTACTCGTTATGGCAACGTTATGGCCAGCAGAGGCTCTGTAATTCCTTTGTGGATTGAGCAGATTAAGGTTGGTATGCCTATTACAATTACTGATCCTGAGATGACTCGCTATATGATGACTCTTGATGATGCAGTAGATTTAGTTATCTATGCTTTCCAACACGGGCATAATGGAGACTTGTTTGTTCAGAAAGCACCGTCTTGTACACTTACAGTGTTAGCTGAGGCTCTCTTGGAGTTGTTTAAGTCTAATGTGGGATACAAAGTGATTGGCACTCGTCACGGCGAGAAAGTTTATGAAACGCTCGTGACAAGAGAGGAGATGGCTCGTTCTGAAGATATGAAGGAATATTTCAGAATAGCTTGTGACGGACGTGATTTGAATTATGATAAGGTGGAGGGTGGAAACTTGGTGGTTGCCCTTCAAGAAGAGTATAACTCACATAATACTAGACGCCTTAACAAAGAAGAAATGATAAAGCTTCTTCTTAAAGTCGATTATGTTCGAGAGCAATTAGAAGCTTTGAAAATCAATTTTTAGTCAAGAAATCTAATCATTGAATATTCGTAGTCTAAATATGAAGATATTAGTAACCGGTGCTAAAGGTTTTGTCGGAAAAAATCTATGCGCCCAACTAAACAACATCAAGAGCGGCAAGGCGAAGTGTTATGGCAATATGACAGTGAGCCAGGTGTATGAGTACGACATCGACTCTACACTCGAACAACTTGATAGTTATTGCAAAGAGGCAGATTTCGTATTCAATCTTGCCGGAGTAAATCGTCCGCAGAATCCTGAGGAGTTTATGCAGGGGAATTTCGACTTTGCTTCAACCCTGCTCAATATGCTTAAAAATCACGGCAACACTTGCTCTATAATGCTCTCGTCCTCTATTCAAGCGACCTTGCAAGGACGTTTCGGCGACAGCGAATATGGACGTAGTAAAAAGGCTAGCGAAGAGTTATTCTTTGAGTATGCCAAGGAAACAGGTGCGAAAGTATTGGTTTACCGCTTTCCGAACCTTTTCGGCAAGTGGTGTCGTCCGAACTACAACTCAGCTGTAGCGACGTTCTGCAATAATTATGCTAATGACCTGCCGATTAAGGTAAATGACCCCAATGTCGAGCTTGAGCTGCTTTACATTGATGATTTCGTGGATGAGATGATCGCTGCGCTTAAAGGCGAAGAGCATCATTGCGAGTTCGAGGGCGTGGAGACAGTGCTGAGGGATAACGGTCGGTATTGTGCTGTGCCTACTACTTATAAAGTAACATTAGGCGAAATCGTAGCATTGCTCGAAGAGTTCAAAAAACAGCCTGAAACGCTCCTTATTCCAAGCATCTCGACCGGCTCGTTTGCCAAGGCTCTCTATTCGACCTATCTGTCTTATTTGCCGAAGGAGAAAGTATCTTTCCCATTGAAAATGAATGTGGATGCTCGTGGCTCATTTACAGAATTGGTGCGCACACTCGACAAAGGTCAGGTCAGTATCAATATCTCCAAGCCCGGCATTACTAAAGGACAACACTGGCATAACACCAAGTGGGAGTTCTTCATCGTTGTCGCCGGCAAGGGACTTATCCAACAGCGCAAGATTGGCACAAATGAAGTTCTGAATTTTGAGGTCAGCGGAGAAAAAATAGAAGCAGTCCACATGCTCCCTGGTTATACCCATAATATCATCAATCTCAGCAAAACAGAGAGCCTCATAACAGTAATGTGGGCAAACGAACTACTCGATCCGAATAAACCTGACACCTATTTTGAACCTGTGAATTAACAATAAACTCTTATGAAGATTCTTTATTTTGCAAGTACTCCGTTCTACATTAAACCTAATCCGTCCTTCCATTTAATGTATGCAATGATAAGTGATTTGTTGGCTAATGGAGATGAAATATTTTTTATTGGTAAAGAAAATCCGAATTTGGAAAAGCATATTCCAGAGGAATTTGCTAATAATCCGATGTTTCATTATCGTTTGACTAAAGTTTCGTCGGTAGGAAAGAATAAGTTTGCTCTTCGGTATCTGAATGGTATCAAATATCCTTTCAAAGCAGCCAAGTTTGTAAAAGAATATATGCCCCAATGCGATGTGACGTATATCCAGTCGGGCGCGACAATACCTTATTATGTTCTTGTTGCAAAGCACTATGCAAAGCGCCAAAAAATTCTGATTAATATTCAAGATATGTTCCCCGGTAGTAGCATTGCGAGCGGAGTAATGCCTCAGAAATGGATGCAGCGCATATTCTATCGAATACAAAAAATAGCATATCGTAAGGCAGACAAGATTGTGGGTATATCAGAGGACATGCGAGATAAGTTTTTGGCGCAGGACGTGCCATACGAAAAGACAGAGGTTATTCTTAACTGGTTTGACGATAAAACAGTCCACCATGTAGATTGGGATAATAATCGGTATGTTAAGAAACTCGGAATGAGTAAGGACAAGTTCTATGTTCAATACGCAGGCACAATGGGGTATGTCTTCGACTATAAAATTGTTCTTGAAGTAGCTGAGCTGTTAAAGGGTTATAAAGATATTGAGATTCAAATGATAGGCATGGGCAGCCAAAAGGATGCTTTTGTAAAGGCCGCTACAGAACGAGGACTTACTAATATCACATTCCTGCCGCTTGAACCTCAGGAGATGGTCTCGGATGTTTATAGTGCATGCTCCGTATGTTATATTCCACTAAAGCATGGTATCATAGGAAATTCTGTCCCAAGTAAAGCCGGATTATTGATGGAATGTAAAAAAGCTATTGTTACATCGGCAGATGCAGGATGCAAGTATGCAGAAGAGATAAACTCCAATAAAATAGGTATCGCCTGTGCGGATAATGATCCACAAGCTGTTGCAGATGCAATAGCATATCTTTATAATCATCCGAAGGAATGCAAAGAAATGGGTGAACGTGGGTATATGTATGGTCATGAACTTTACTCCCGAACATACAATATGAAAAAATACATTGAGCTCTTTCAGTCAATGTGCAGATAGATTCTTCTAATAATTCAACAATTTATTCGCAAATGAAATTATACAATATCCCTTTCTCTCCCCCCGATATGTCGGAGGCGGAGGTTTTAGAAGTTGCTGAGGCACTGAGGTCGGGTTGGATAACGACCGGGCCAAAGACAAAAGAGTTTGAACGGCTTCTTGCAATGTGCTGCCAGACAGATAAAGTTGTCTGCCTCAATTCTGCCACAGCTTGTATGGAACTTACATTACGTGTGCTGGGCGTAGGTCCTGGTGATGAGGTAATCGTTCCTGCTTATACATATACTGCTACTGCGAGCGTGGTGTGCCACGTCGGAGCAACGCCTGTGATGGTTGACAGCCAGATGGATAATGTGGAGATGGATTATGATAAAATGGCTGATGCCATCACCGAGCGTACAAAGTTTATCATCCCTGTTGATCTTGGAGGAATTGTCTGCGATTACGACAAAATATTTGCGGCGGTGGAAAGCAAAAAGTATCTCTTCAAACCGGCAAACGAACTTCAAAGGGCTTACGGAAGAGTAATTGTTATGGCTGATGCGGCTCATGCTTTCGGTGCAAAGTGGCACGACAGGATATGTGGTGAGATAGCAGATTTCACATCCTTCTCTTTCCACGCCGTGAAAAACCTGACTACGGCTGAGGGGGGCGCGCTCACTTGGAGAACCAAAGAAGGCGTTGATAATGAAATGTTGTATAAGCAGTTCCAACTTCTCTCGCTTCACGGGCAGAATAAAGACGCCCTTGCGAAAACCAAGCTGGGCGCTTGGGAATATGACATTATCGCGCCATACTACAAATGCAATATGACAGATGTTATGGCCGGAATTGGATTGGCACAATTACACCGTTACTCCGAGATGCTCCGTCGCCGTCGTCAAATCATTGAAAGATATAGCGAGGCTCTGAAAAATTGTAATGTCAAAGTCCTAAACCACTATGGCGATGACTATTCTTCAAGCGGCCATTTATATCTCGTTCGTTTATTAAATATGGATGTTGAGCAGCGAAATGAGGTGATAGTGAAGATGGCGGAGCGTGGCATTGCTTGCAATGTTCACTATAAGCCTTTGCCAATGATGACGGCATATAAGAGCCTCGGTTTAGACATCGCTAACTATCCAAACACCTACAACCTCTATCGCAATGAAGTAACCCTGCCTTTGCATACCCGCCTGACAGATGAAGAGGTTGAATATGTAATTACAAATTTTGTGGAAATAATCTCAAAGTAAATTATGTATAAACGATTCTTTAAGAGAGTGTTAGATTTCACCCTTTCGCTCTTTGTTTTACCGTTTGTCTTGATAGAAATCCTGATATTAGGACCGATAGTATTTCTTACTGACAGAGGACCTGTTTTCTATAATGCTGAGAGAATCGGCGTAAATGGGCGCAGATTTAAGATGTTCAAGCTGCGTTCGATGTATGTTAATGCCCCGGATTTACGCAATGCCGATGGCTCAACATTCAATTCCGATAACGATCCACGGGTAACTCCTATAGGACGGCTCCTTCGTAAGACTAGTTTGGATGAGTTTCCTCAGTTTCTGAATGTCTTTTTAGGCGATATGAGTTTCGTGGGGCCGAGGCCTGTGATTAGTACTAAATCATACGAAGAATATGATGATATATTGAAGAAGAGACTGTCTGTCCGTCCGGGGGTGACAGGGTATAGTCAAGCATATTTCAGAAACTCTATAACTCAAAAGGAGAAGTATAAATACGACTGTTATTATGTTGACAATATGTCTCTTGTGATGGATATCAAGGTTCTTCTTCAAACAGCCCTGTCTGTATTAGGACGTAAGAATATCAATACGCAATCAAAATAATTACTATAACGGCTATGACAAATCTTTCAGGAAAACGTTTCCTTCTTCTTGGTAGAAGCATATGGAAAAAGGCGATAAAGGATTTCGCCGAGAAACATAATATTGCACTTATTGCTACCGGTAACGATACCAGTACAGGCATATGGAATGTGTATATGGAGGGACAGAACCGGTAATCTATAAAGCTTGTGAGTATATAAACGAAATCGGGTAGCCCTACTATTGTACTAAAACTCAGTAGGAGTTATTGCAAAATAAAATTCAGTTTAAGCAATTACTGATTGAAAATGGTTTGCCTGTTACTCCAAGATATGACATCCGTTCTTTATCCGATATTGATTCCATCGCGGATGAGATCAGATTTCCGGTAATGACCAAATCCACTGATGGGTGTGGAAGCAACGGATTTTCAGTATGTCATAACATCGAAGAGTTAAAAGCAGGATATAAACACGCAAGTGCAACATCTGCTTCCGGAAGTGTAATAATAGTAGAGAAATTTGTTAAGAATGATGGTGTCATTGTATTCTATACGTTTAGCAATGGCAAGATGCACTTTTCCGGATTGGAAGACAAATACCCGGTTAGATATGAGGAGTAAGGAACTTATGTTGCGGGAATGTTTATTTTTGAAAGTCCTTCAACATCAGAGTTTCGTCAAAGGTTTGATGAAAAACTTCAGAAAATGTTTTCATCAATAGGCATAAAAGAGGGAACTATCTGGATAGAGGCGTTTTACGATGGGAAGGATTACTACTTTAACGAAGCCGGTTATCGATATGGCGGTTCAGTGTCAATTTATCCAATTGATTACTTATATGGTATCAATCAGATGGCAGCTGGCATTCATTATGCACTTACCGAAGAAAGTAAGATTTATGGATATACATCTTTAATAGATGCGGCCAAAGAAAGAAGACATGTTATTGTGTTTACCGACTTTATCTCAATTCCGGGACGATAAAAGAGATACAAGGTATTGCGGACATCCTTTCTTTGCCGAATGTGATAGCATTTCTGTTACCAAGGTAATAGATTTGAAAGTCTTATCTACAGGCTCTATTGCCCAAGTTTTTGCATTTGTCCATTTCATATTTGATGACGAACAAGAATTAAAAACAACGATTAACAAAAATTCACAGCATAGTTAAAGTAAGCGATGAGGCGGACAACAATATGCTGGTAAGGAAAATAGACCTTGAACACATAATCTGAGACTATAACAATTCGGCTGCTAAACGCATAACGAAGTTAAATTCAGTCATAGTGTTTCAGGTTCTTATTGAGAAACAATTCAAAACAATCAACAATATGACGAATTTAACTAATAAAAGATTATTATTACTGGGTGGCAGCCTATGGAAAGAAGCTATAAAAGATTTCGCAGAGAAGCACAATATTACTTTGATTGCGACCGGGAATGACACCACCGCCGGTGTTTTTGAGATAGCCCACGAATGTTATAACATAGACTCTACAGATGCAGATGCTATGAAAAAATTCATAGTCGAGAAGCAGATAGATGGTGTGTATATGGGTGGAAGCGAACCTGTGATTTCTGTTGCCTGTACATATCTGAATGAGTTAGGACTGCCTTGTTATTGTACAAAAGCCCAGTGGGAATTATTGCAAAACAAGAGCCAGTTCAAGCAGCTGTTGATTGAGAACGACTTGCCGGTAGCGCCAAAATACGATATTCTCTCTTTTGCTGATATTGATTCCAAACTGAACGATATTAAATTCCCTGTGATTACTAAGCCAACTGATGGTTGCGGCAGCAATGGCTTTTCGGTATGCAATAATGCTGAGGAGTTAAAAGCAGGGTATGAACGTGCAAGTGCTGCCTCTGCTTCAGGAAGTGTGATCGTAGAGAAGTTCGTTAGGAATGATGGTGTGGTAGTATTCTATACGTTCAGCAATGGTAAAATGTATTTTTCCGGATTGGAAGACAAGTATCCTGTAAAATATAACGAGCAGGGAAGTTATGTGGCAGGGATGCATATTTTTGAAAGCAAGTTCAAGGATGAATTCAGAAACAGATTCGATGAGAAATTAGAGAGGATGTATTCTTCAATTGGAATTAAAGAGGGGTCTGTGTGGATAGAGGTCTTTCATGATGGGGATGATTATTACTTTAACGAAGCAGGATACAGGTATTCAGGTTCCGTATCAATATATCCGGTAGACTATTTCTATGGAATCAATCAGGTTGCAAGCGATATTTACTATGCGTTAACCGGCGAAAGCCTTATCTTCAATCACGACTCTTTGATTAAATTGAACAAAAAGAAGAAATTTTATACAATTTATTCCCTGCATTTGAATCCCGGTGTAATATGGGATGTTAAAGGAATCAGAGAATTAGAAAAAGATTCTGATGTGGTCGTTATACCCATCACTAAGGGCATCGGAACAAAGGTATGCTCTACCGGTTCGATAGCTCAGGTATATGGATTTGTACATTTTGTCTTCGACACCAATGAAGAGTTATTTGAAATGATAAAAAAGATTCATACAACAATAATTATCGATGATGGGCAGGGCAATAATATGCTTGCTCGTAAAATTGATTTAAATCTAGTTAAACAAAGGCTATAATATCAGCTATTTATGAAAGAAATTAAGATAAGGGTTGTAACCCAAAATCAAGTCTCTCAGATATTCAAGAATAATAATGACTTTATTTTGAATATCGTTGAGGATGCATTGAGGAAGTGGGCAAATGATGATGCTAAACTTCCTGATAAGATTTCCCAGATTTTTGATCAGAACACTCAAAACAGAATAAATTGTATGCCGGCGACCATTATTCCCGATAAAGTAAGCGGGATGAAATGGGTTTCTGTATTTCCGGCGAATGCGCCTAAAGGAGTACAAAATGTTTCAGGAATTTTGTTGTTATCAGAAATAGAGACGGGTTTTCCCGTTGCTGTTATCGACGGCACATTAGAAACTCGTGTTCGTACCGCTGCAGTGGGTACTGTTGCAGCAAAGTATCTTGCTCCAAAGAATCCAAGAACGATAGGTTTTTTAGGTTCAGGGGAAGAAGCAAGAATGCATTTTGCTCTTCTCAAACATACATTTCCGACTATCGAGAAATGCTATGTTGCATCGCGTAAGTCTGCATCAGAGGAATCTTTCATTTCTGAATTAAAAGAGGCAGCGAAAGACGTGGAATTTATCGCGTGTAATGCTGATTATTCGCTGGCAGCAAGTTCTGCAGATATTATCGTGACAGCGATTAGTGGTCAAGTCCCTTTGCTAAAGGCTAAGGATGTCAAGCCCGGAACTTTATATATTCACGTAGGTGGCTGGGAAGATGAGTATGCCGTAGCATTGAAGGCAAACAAGATTGTATGTGATGATTGGAATGCATCAAAGCATCGTACCCAGACAATTTCACGAATGTATATGGAGGGCATTCTTAAGGATGAAGATATTTATGCAGATTTGGCTGAAATTATAACGGGAAAGAAACTTGGTCGCGAAAAAGATGATGAGTTTATCTATTTTAATTCAGTAGGTCTTTCATTTATAGACCTAAATTTTGCAAATGAAATCTATAAGCAGGCTTGCAAGTTAGGATTAGGGCAGGAAGTTATGCTGACTGAAACGGATGCGATAAGTTACAAAAATTTTATCTGATAAAAATATAATTATGAATTTAGCAAAAAGGATTACTAATGCCTATTTGTAGCCTTTAGCTACGAATAGGGCACAGGTTCAGAAACGCAATTTAAAGACACATAAGCAATGGCTCAAACTTCTTAAACTGTATTGTAAATCACTGAATATAAAGAATGAAGCACAAGTAGAAAACTTGTGTGTGGCAGATTATTCCACTCACGAGATAATGCTTTCTGTTACGGGCAAATTTGATGTGTGTTATTGTCCGACTTCGCTTTTGATGTCTAAAGTTGGCATCGCAACTCTATACTTTTTGAGCAAGCTGGTATTATACACAAGTCTTAGTACAATAAAGTATATAGTTGCGTTGCAAAGTTCAATCCATCCTCAATAAATGTCATTAGATACAATTCTATGTTTTTAAATGGTCCCGTTATACTGCTGTCGGCTACTCTTAGGTGTGGTTCTGAGGGTTCAATAACGGATAATTATGTAACCCCGGATGAAAAAGGTATGTTTGGCATAGGAATTACCCCGGAGGGCATTCTAAAAGAGACTGCTTATTATATGAATGGATTATCTCTATCGAAGGCTCCCAACGGACAAGAATTTGCTTCATTGAGAATACCTTGCTTTGACAAAATAACCTACATGATTATAGATGTTCATCGTAAAATGCCATTCTTTACTTTCTGAGGTTTTGACGTTGCTATTGATGAAAATATAGAGCCGGTACTAATCGAATACAATGTTAAAGGTACCGGAAATTATCTGTATCAATATACTAATGGATCAACATTTAGCGAATATATTGAAGAATTTGCCGCTATGTTGAAAGACAAAGGGCTTATATAATTGTTGTATTAATGAAAAAAATTTTAGTTTTAGCGGCTGGCATTTTGCAGATCCCAATTATAAAGAAAGCTCGCAAATTAGGATATTATGTGATAGCTGCAGATGGGTGTGCAGATGCTCCGGGATTGGCGTATGCCGATAAGGCTATTGTCGCCAATATTACTTCGGAAGAGATAATGTTAGAAATCGCTCGTAAAGAACAGATTGATGGTGTCATTCATCCTTGCTCGGAAGTGGCAATGAATGTGATGGGGCGCATCAATGATGAGATGGGGCTGTGTGGTATCAGTCGCGAAACAGCTGTTCGTGCTACCAATAAACACCTAATGCGCCTTGCTTTTGAGGAAGGGGGTGCTCCCAGTCCGTGGTCAACTTGCTTTGAAAATGTTGAAGATGCTTGGAAACTGTACTGCGATACAGATACGCAAGAGATGATTTTAAAACCATCCCGCAACAGTGGAAGCCGTGGTATCGCTAAAATATCCAAAGATCTAAGCAAGACGGAGTTTGCGGAGCTTTTTGAACGCTCTAAAGCAGAAAGCCGCGATAAATCGGTAATGCTGGAACAATTTGTCAAAGGTCCTGAATTCAGCGTAGAAATTATTGTATGGAAGAAAGTGCCATACATTCTTACCGTAACTGATAAGAAAACCACAGAAGCCCCATACTTTGTGGAACTTGGCCATAACCAGCCTTCGTGCTTCTCGAAAGCGGATGTGGAGGAAATCAAGCAGGCCGCATACAAGGGTGTCCTTACATTAGGTTTGGATTGCTGTGCTGCCCACGCGGAAATTAAATTACAAGACGGCAAGGCGTATATTATGGAGATTGGAGCACGCTTAGGTGGCGATTTCATCTCTACCGAGTTAACCCACCTTTCAACGGGTATTGATATGGTGGCAGCGGCTGTAAATGTAGCATTGGGCATAAAACCTCAGTTGGAAGCGACCGAAGAGAAACACGGAGTATGTATTCGTTATTTTACTCCTAGCCCAGGTAAACTTGTGTCAATTTCCGGGATTGATTGCTTAAAGAGAGATTCATCTATATATGATTATGAGATTTATTGTAGCGAGGGAGATATTATCCGAGAAGTAAGGTCAAGTACGGATAGGAATGGTCATGTCATTGTTGTCAAAAAGACAGTAGAAGAAGCGATTGCTCGAGCTGAACAAATTTTGCAGGAAGTTAATTTTAATGTTCTTTGAGCAATAGACGGAACGATTATAAATTCGCGGTTTTCCAATGTCTTTTGAACTTCTAAAATTAGGGTTAAAAACAGACAATGTTGACATAAATAGGTTTGCTAACTTATTTCATCAAGACGGAAGTAAGTTAGACGATTTTTGGGAACGGATTTATAATTTGGGAATTCAACACGGAGTCGCTGCAATCCAATTTGACGGATTGCAACAATTAATAGATGCCAATAATAATCATCCTTTCCCTCTTCCTGACAAGAAGCTCAAACTGAAATGGTAACCACGCTTTTTCAGTTCATTAGATGAACTGTATTGACCATGCGTCGGGAATTCTATTCCGTAAGAAATAGCAGCGTCTTCTATTTCTTACTCAATCCGATTCTTTATATTGGTTTTTACGACTGATTTCACGTAAAGACATGTTACCGCCTGCATCATATAGCTCTTTACAACGGTAGAAGCTATCACGATTATAACCTAACACCTTACAGGCTTGAAATACATTGCCTAATTCTTTGGTTAAATTGAGTAGGCCAACCTTGTTTTTGATTACTTTATTTCTAAGTTCATTTTCTGACACTTTTGGAGATGGAACGTATTTTGTTTTTAGCATTACAAAAATACTCTGTTTTATCCCTTACTGTCAGATTAAGTCGAAACTAATTCATAATATATGAATGGAAATCTGTCATGGATATCTTGCCGTTATCATCATATGTAAACTTCCGTTCTTCTTTATATTGCTCTGCATTTTCCTTAAAAATGCTATACCAATGGTCTATCTGGTCGAGCGTATCATAAAGTAAATCCTGTTGATTCTGACAATAAAGACGGTCTTGTTTCATAATCTTGTCCTCGTTTTTCACTTGTACATTTAGAATACCCGAAAGCAAATCGGTGTAATTGCCTGCTGCATTTACTACACTTGTTTGCATATTGAATAGAATTTATTGGTTAGAAGAATTGTCTTGGATACGATATCAGTATGAAATATGCTTATTCATATCTTTGACAAATTTAATTTTCTCAGGATAGAAATTTAGTCTTCGCTCTACTATCGGAGCTTCAATCTTTTCCCATTCCTCCGATGAAAGAAATATATATTCACGACGGAAACACCATAGTATAAGTTGGCTTTCCCATTGCCCCGGAAATAAAGTCGCTTCATAATCTCTCAAGAACTGTTGATATCCTTCTTCATCTCGGAAAGCTACACCATCACCAGAATACAAATACCTTGCATCGGATTCTGTGTTTTTGCTCAGATAAAACTGTCGCTAGGTCTCTGTTGTAAAATCACCATACAAAGGATCCGGTTCGGAGTAAGACCATTGAGGTACTCTTGCTTTGAATGTTATAACACCATGGGCACATGCTCTACAATGTCCCCAATCCTTGAATGAAGCTTTTACGCATTTTACGAACTTCAATTTTTTCGGATTTACAAAATGGAATGCTCCACCACTAACACTTAAACGAATGTTATTCTAGTCTTCCCATACAAACGGCACGTAAGGCTCTTCGCATATGGATAGAAGACCTCTTTCCTTATCGATGCTGTCAATGAGAGCAAAGCCATAATACTTTCCATGTTTGCTCATATAAATTAGTCTGTCACCAATTTGGGGTGTTAACTTTGAGCGTATCAGTTCGATTGGTTTCACATAATTATTGGCCATATCCACATCCCTCTGTGTCAGCCAATGTTCACTGTCCTATGAAACATTCAATGGTTTGAGAGTTTCAACAGTGTACTTGTTCTTTATTGCCTGTAACATAATTTTTGATTTTTTGTTAGTCTGTCTTCTGGGGTCGGAGTTCCCATAACACAGGCGGTAAAAGGTCGTGTTCTTTTCGTACAAGCAAGGTCAAGCCCTTCGGGTTACGTGGAAAAATCATCCTCGCCCCGGAGGGTTTGCGGTATTTTTCCCGTAAATCTTGTATATACTGAACACGGCCTTTTACCGCCTGTGTTATGAGTAACTCGGCTACTGGATGACGATTCTTCTCAATACTTATTATTCCATAAGATATTGACTAAATATGACGGTCTTTTCAAAAATAAATATTACCTATTGCAAATAGATACAAGAGTTATTTGAAAGTATGAGGAAACATAGTGATTATTAAACAGTTTGGCATTTTCTTATCTATTGCCTTTTCCCATGCGAGTTTTATACAAAACGTTGATAGTCAAATAAAGTATCCCCGACTTCAACAAATATGTCAAAATCTCTCGAAACAACTAGTTTCCGTTTATAAGACTTTCAGAAGAGAGGAAGGTTTAAAAGGATCAATTTTTAAGGGGAATTAAAAAAAACATTTTAAAGATTCTCGGATGTAAATTAAGTTTCTTATTTTTGAAAGGTATTGTATGTGGTCGTGTAGAAAATCGAAAAGGATATCCTTTTCCCGGCTAGCGTTTTTTTAGCTCGGGTTGCAATTGTGATTTGAAATGTTTTCTGTGGATTTGATATCCTTGTTTATTCAAATAACGTTAAAAGGAGAACCCAGATCTCTTCTGAAAGAGAAATAGTAGGCAGGGAGGACATGCTTACAAAGGGAAACAATCGTTATAAAAAATAGATTTAAAATTTACAAATTCTGGAATCATATGAAATATATAGGGGCTCACGCTCATATTAAGGGAGGTGTAGAAAATGCACCGGAAGAAGCTCATCGATGGGGGGCAGGTGCTTTTGCCATGTTTACAAAGAGCGAGAGGCAGTGGCGGGCTGCTCCTCTAAAACCCGAAAGTATAGAGAGATTTAAACAGCGTTGCCGGGAATATGGTTTTTCGCCTGCTCATATCTTACCGCATGACAGCTTTTTAATTAATTTGGGGCATCCGGAGCCCGATGGACTGAAGAAATCCCGGGAGGCTTTTTTAGATGAAATGAGACGTTGTGAACAGTTGGGGCTGGTTTTGTTGAATTTTCATCCGGGTAATAGCCTGAAAAAAATCGGCGAGGAAGCTTGCCTGGAGCGAATTGCAGAGTCGATTAACGAAACGTTGGAACAAACGGAAGGAGTATGTGCCGTGCTGGAAAATACGGCGGGACAAGGCTCAGACTTAGGATATAGATTCGAACATTTGGCTTATATTATAGAGCGAGTCGAGGATAAAAAACGAGTTGGGGTTTGTTTGGATACTTGTCATGCTTTTGCGGCTGGTTATGATATCCGTACCCCTTCCGGTTTTGAAGAGACGTTTGAGCATTTTGAGGAAGTGGTTGGTTTTCGTTATTTAAAAGGGATGCATTTAAATGATTCTAAAAAAGGATTAGGATCCCGGGTAGACCGACACGAGAGTATCGGAAAAGGAGAGCTGGGCTGGGAGACTTTCCGTAGAATTATGGAAGATAAAAGGTTTGACAATATTCCTTTGATCCTGGAGACACCTGATGAAACGGTATGGGAGGAGGATATAAAACTATTGTGTCGTATGGCAGAAAAAGGATGACGGAATTCTTAGGACATTAAATTTATGGTGGAATGAAAATAGGATTGTTATCAGACACTCACGGATGGCTGGACCCAAAGTTATTGGATTTTTTTAAAAACTGTGATGAGGTGTGGCATTGCGGAGACATCGGCAGTATCGAAGTGGCTGATGAGTTGGGAAAACATTTTAATTTCAGGGCGGTATACGGAAACATCGATGGGGGGTTGGTACGACAAATTTATCCGGAAATTCAGTTGTTTAACTGTGAAGGGGTAAAAGTATTAATGACTCATATCGGAGGGTATCCCGGACGGTACGATTTCCGTATAAAAGCATTATTGGAGAAAGAAAGGCCTCAATTATTTGTTTGCGGACATTCTCACATACTGAAAGTTATGTATGATAAGAAATTAGACTGCCTGCATGTTAATCCGGGGGCAGCCGGGCGGTATGGCTTTCATCAAGTGAGAACGGCAATTCGTTTTGTCATCGAAAAGGAGGCCATTCGGGATTTGGAAGTTGTTGAATATGAAAAAAATAAATAAAAACGGGATATATAAATTAGTAGACATGAAGAAAATTGTTATTTGGGGAATTTTATTGTTTGGAGTGTGTTGTACGGCAACAGCTCAATGGGATGAAGGACAGTTGAGGCGTCAGAGCATGAAATACCAGCGTTTGCTGGCATTGGTGAATGCATTTTATGTCGATTCTGTGAATTTAGAGAAATTAACGGAAGATGCTGTCGTAAAAGTGTTGTCCGATCTGGACCCTCATTCTGTATATATTTCCAGGGAAGAAGTAGAAGAAATGAATGAACCTCTGGAGGGAAGTTTTTTTGGAATCGGCATACAGTTTACAATTTATCAGGATACGCTGATGGTGGTTTCTGTGGTACCGGGAGGACCTTCCGAAAAGGTCGGATTATTACCTGGCGACCGGATTATTGAGGTAGAGGGAGAAAATATTGCAGGGGTGAAATTGACAAATTTGGATGTCCGCAAGCGCTTAAAAGGTGAGAAGGGGACATTGGTACGGATAAAAGTATTGCGGGACAATGAACCTTTGGAATTTGATATTATCCGGGATAAAATTCCATTGCATAGTATCGACGCAGCTTATATGCTGGATAAAACCACTGGATATATAAAGATATCCAGGTTTGCTGCCAACACGATTGAGGAATTTGAGGATGCTGTAAAGCAATTACAATCGGAAGGGATGCGGGATCTGGTTTTGGATTTACAGGCAAATGTCGGAGGTTATATGGGAGCTGCTATCGGAATCAGCGATCATATGCTGGGAAATAAAGAAATGATTGTCTATACGGAAGGACTGGCATCCCCGAGAAGGGAAGAATATGCTACTTCCGGAGGTTTACTGGAAAACGGGAGAGTCGTGCTTTTAATTGACGGAAATTCTGCTTCCGCCAGTGAAATTGTTGCCGGAGCGATACAAGATTGGGATAGGGGGCTGATTGTCGGCCGCCGTTCTTTTGGAAAAGGATTGGTGCAGCGGCAGTACCCGCTTACAGACGGTTCTATGATTCGGCTGACCATTGCTCATTATTATACTCCTTCCGGGCGTTGTATTCAGAAACCCTATAGTAAGGAGGAAGATTACCGGGAGGAGCTATATCACCGCTATGAAAGCGGAGAATTGCTGAATGCCGATAGTATTGTGGTAAACGATTCCCTGAAATATTATACCAAACTGAAAAAAAGGCCGGTATACGGAGGTGGTGGTATTATTCCGGATGTCTATGTACCTATTGATACCTCTATTAATTATTTGTATTTTAATCGTTTAAATGCTAAGAATGTCATAGGGGAATATGTGGTGGGATATATTGATCAAAACCGGGAAAAACTCAATAAAGAATATCCGACGTTTGAAAAGTTTTTGAAAAATTTTCAGGTGACAGATGCTATGATAAATGAAATTGTGGCAAAAGGAGAAAAAGCCGGTATTCCAAAGGATGAAAAATTATTACCTCCGGTAGTTCCTTCTATAAAACTGACGGTAAAGGCTCTGATGGCCCGCGATATGTGGGAAATGAGCGAAATGTACCGGGTTTTTAACGAAGACAATAAGATTTTACAGGCAGCTTTGGAAGCTTTACAAGACGGAACATATGAGAAAAAATTGAAATAGAAAATGTTCGTAAAGCCGGGTCGGAAGATGAAATACAGCCTTTTAAAATAGAAAATGTCCGTAAAATCAGAAGGAGAGGGAAGAAATAACTTTAAAATGAGAACTGTTCCTAAATTTAAAACGGGAAAGTAGAAAATAGGAATATTGTAAAATCGATGATTAAAAAAATCATCGGATCTTAATCGAAAATTCGGCCTTCTTTCATAGGGAAAATAAAATGTCTTTGTCGTGAGGAATAAACTTTCTAAAAGTTATTCGTTTTTCTGCATCCGGCATTTGTTTAAACATTATTTTCCTACTGAAAGAAGGTTTTTTATGCCTTTCCCGTAAAACTTTTCTTTACAAAAGATTAACAGGGTGTAAGCTGTTTGGGCTTCCGGAAAGTTCGTAGACGGAAGAAATGAATAATTGTTTTCCGGAAATAGCTAAAAGATAGGCTAATGTCAATATTCACTCCTTGCGTATCCATGGATAATTGGAGCGGAACGGCTTATTCCTAACTTACAGTCATGCATGAGCCGGTTATTGGTAGAATTTGTTTCAAGTACGAAGATAGACAGACTTGTTTAATATAAAGCGTTAATTATCAGTAGACGCTTTCGAGCGATAGCTCTTTTGTCAATATCCGGCATTCGGAGTATCTGGCCGTCCGGCAATAATATAAAAAAGGAATTTATGTATAAAAGCCACGATCATCTCGTGGCTTTTATTGTTGGTTAAAACGTTGATTTTCTCCAACAAAGATAGAAAATTAAATGTTATTTGACAAATCGAAATCCTAAAATTTTGCTAACCAAATTATTATATATTCAATAAACTGTTAGTTATTAGAAATATAGATTGCTTTTTTCATATGATATAAAATAAGGAACGATTTTATCTAGGAGGCGTTAGGTAAGATCTGCGAGCAACCCTCAGAAATTCCCTTTTTTTAGGAGATTTCAATAGACGTAAGTATATGTATTAAAAAACAAAACATATTACGGATGAAGAAAATTTTCATTATCGTGTTTCTGTCTTTGCTTTGTGGTAGGGCTTCGACTGCAATAGCACAGGTCGGCATCAAGACGAACCTGCTCGGATGGACGACGGCGAGTCCTAACCTGAGTTTGGAATGGGGCATTGGCAAAAAGTCCACGCTGAATATTTCCGGATCGTTCAACCCGTTCCGGTTCAGTGATGGCAAACAGAGGAAATACTGGCTCGTGCAACCGGAGTACCGCTATTGGTTCTGCGAGAAGTTCAACGGACACTTTCTTGGTTTTCATGTGCTCGGCGGTGAGTATAACCTGGCGAAGGTAAGAATGCCTTTCGGGCTTTACAAGGGTTTGCGCGACACTCGCTACCAGGGCTGGGGCATAGGGGGTGGTATCGCCTATGGTTATCAGTGGCTGCTGTCGAAACACTGGGGATTGGAGGCGACCGTCGGTGTGGGGTATATTTACAGTGAGTACGACCGTTTTCCCTGTACAAACTGCGGCAGAAAAATAGAGTCCGCTACCAAACACTATTTCGGTCCCACGAAAGCCGCTATCAGTTTAATTTACCTTCTCTAAACCGATTACGACATGAAAAAAAATATCTCTATTCTCATAGCTTGTCTGATGATGTGTTGTGTACCGGGCAAACTTTTGGCCCAGTGGGGAAACACGGGCGACGTGCAGATTACGGAACAGTCGGTGCGCAAGGTGGACAGTTTATTACAGGTGGATCTTAAAATATGTTTGACGGACCTTAGCGTGAAATCGAATCTCGCGGTGGATATCATTCCGGTTCTGATCGGTGAAAACGGACAGAGCACCCTTCTCCCCAAATTACTCGTTACGGGACGTAACCGCCATATCGTTTTTCAGCGTATGCCCCGAAAGGAAGCTGGCGGTCTGTTCGAAGTGCGCCGTCGCAATAAAGAGGAACAATACGCCGATTACACAGCAAGTATTCCATACGAGAAATGGATGGGACACTCGTCTCTTTCCGTGGTACTTGATCTTTGCGGTTGCGGCTGGGATGATCTGGGGAGCAAACAGATGGATCTTAGGAAGATCGTCATCAACGATCCGGCGGACTATGTTCCCGTTCTGGCTTATATGGTTCCAGCCAAAGAGGTGAAAGTGCGCAGCAAATCAGGCGCTGCTTTTCTCGATTTTCCGGTCGATAAAATCAAAATCTACCCGAATTACCGCAACAATTCGCAGGAGTTGGCCAAAATACAGGCCACGATAGACTCTGTGCGTAACGACCAGTATGCAACGATCACCACGGTTGCGATTCGCGGCTACGCGTCGCCCGAAGGTTCGTACCGTCACAATGCTTATCTGGCCGAGCATCGTACTGAGGCATTGCTACAATACGTCCGCGACTTATACCATTTCAGCGACGCCGAGTTCACAGAGAGTTTCGAGCCTGAAGACTGGAAAGGACTGGAAAAGATGGTAGAGGCTTCCGGTATGCCTTATCGTGACGAAGTCTTGGCCGTGATTCGTGATGAGAGTATAACCGATCCCGACGGGCGCGACCGCCGATTGAAAGAGTTGCACGGTAGCCTGCCTTATCGTTATCTGCTTGATACATTCTATCCGGCCTTGCGCCGTTCTGAGTATGTGGTAACTTATACGATTCGTCCGTTCGCTACTGAAGAGGCCAAGGAAATTCTTTATACCGACCCGAAGCAGTTGAGTCTCGAAGAGATGTACCGCATCGCCGAAACTTACGAGCGGGGCAGTGAGGAGTTCAACGACGTGTTCGACATCGCCGTACGCATGTACCCGAACGACGCGGCTGCCAATCTCAATGCCGCCAATGCGGCACTGATACGCCGCGATACGATTGCTGCTCGTAGATACCTTGACCGAGTACCTGCCTGTGCTGAAAAATTGTTGGCGGAAGGTGCGTTGGCCTTGTATGAAGGCGATAGAGATACAGCAGTGGAACGCTTCGAAGAGGCGAAGGCCGCCGGAATGGCTGAGGCGGAAGCGAACCTCGAATTTATCCGCTATATTCCTTAGATTGAGAAAACTACAATAAAGAGGTAATATAATCAGTTGATAAACCTTTAATAAATGAAAAGTATGAAAGTCAAATTTTTCTTATTCGCAGCGTCCATCGCTGCCCTCTCACTGGCCGGATGCGCCAAAGACGAGAATGAAATGCAGGGAAATCCCGACAACCCAATCGTTGCGGAAGGGGCGGGAACGATGAACATCTCCCTGAAGTATGCCGTGGGGACTCGTGCCAATGGCGATTACGAAGATGGTACCGAATCGGAATCGAAAGTTAGGGACCTTACCGTTTACTTCTTCGATAAAGACGAGAAATATCTGGGGAAAGGTGAGGCTCCTAAACTCACTGAACTGCCTGGAGATGGTCATAATATTGAGAGAAACGTTATCGCGGTAGAAGTTCCCGCAGAGGTCGTGTCGTCTTTTTACGGCAACGAGGACCCCATGACCGAAGCGTATGTTGTGGCTGTGCTCAACAAAGGTAAGTTCGCCCCGACTCTTACCAAAGAGACCTCAACTTACGATGACTTTAATGCCGTTATTAGCAGTATGGCTATTACAGACATTACAGAGGCTGACAATTTTCTGATGACCAGCTCTAACTATGTCGATGCGAATGGCAAGGAACAGGCACTCGTTAAGATTACCAAGGAAAATGTCGGTGTCAAGAGCAATAGCGTTTCGAAAGAACCGGAAAAAGTGGAAATTGCCGTGGAGCGTGTCGCTGCTAAGGTAAAAGTCCTGACCGGAGCAAATGTTGAAATTCTCGGATGGGGTCTGAATGTTACCAATAACAAGTTTTTCCCGGTGAAGAAATTTACTACCGGATTCCTCGATGTGCTGGATGCGAAATATGGCGACTGGGAGCAGAAAACTACCTGGAGTAACCCGACTGACAAACGTTCGCACTGGGCCGTAGACCCGAACTACACTTCGGGTATTGTAGAGATGGACGGTACTTCTACCGAATTTGCTCTGCTGGATTACGCCGGTCTTATCGACGCAGGAAAATCGGCATATTGTTTCGAAAACACTTTCAACGAGACAATGCAGAACCGTAACGCTACTACTACGGCAATCATCGTAGCTAAGTTCAATCCGGCGGGAACGGACAACGGTACGGAGGGCACCTGGGTAAATTGGAAACAGCAGAACTTCTCCGATGCAGATTTCGTTAATACGGTAGTGGCGGATGCCGATGGCAAGGACCATAATATCACAAAATATTACTATCGTGTGGTTAATCCGGACGCAGGAGAGGATTTCGGAAACGGATACAAAGTTGGTGATTACATATATTACCCGCTCGGAACAGCTAATTTTGAATTTTCTTGTGGAGAGAACAGTGAAGACATTATGTTCGGCGAAAAGGTCATCGGCAAAAAGAACATTACGGCAAATGTCGTATTGAAAAGTGATATTACTGGCGATCTTTACACCTTGCCGGCTAAAACGGATGATAACGAAGAGTGGGAGAAGAGCAAAGTCGAGAATGCAAGAACTGCCATTGCAGATGCCATTACCGCTGCGATCGATGCCGCCAATAATCCCGTTACCGTGTATGTAGGCGGTTACTGCTATTACGAAGTACCCCTACGTCATTTCAACGACAGTGAGGTCGCTGAGTTCGAAGGCGGTGGAGGAGCGTATGAACCGAAGCATCTGGGACGTTACGGTATCGTGCGCAATAACTACTATGTGCTTACGGTCAAAGCCATCAATACTCCGGGCAAACCGATTACGGGCAAACCGATTCCGACTACAGAGAAGGACGACTACGAAAGTTATTACATTGATGTCGATATTCAGGTTCTCTCTTGGAATATAAGAAACCAGGTGGTTGAACTCTAACAAAATAACATTTACAGTTCTCCCGGGGGAAATCGCCTTCGGGAGAATCTTTCCTAACATCGAAATCATTTTCAAACCGAATAAGTTATGCAGGTCTGTTTACATCATACGATCAGATATTTGTTGTTGGTTGCAATGGCATTCAGTGCGGCTTCCTGCGAGTGGGTAAAGGACGACCTGCCCGAATGTCCCCCAACTGAATTACGTGTAAGCTTCAAATATGATTACCACATGCTTGGCGGGGATGTGTTCAAGGACCATGTGGGTGCTCTTTATGTCTACGTGTTCGACAGGGAGGACAAATTCCTGTTCCTGCGCACGGAAACCGACCCGGCAGCGCTGGGAACCTACGGCTACGAGATGGTCTTCAATGACTTGGAACCAGATCGTTATCGCTTGGTAACAGTGGCTTACCAGAAGAGTTGTGAAGACATGTACGGATGTGCGGGAGCTAAGTTTCGCATGGCGGAAATGCGGGTAGGTGACCCCGTGGAGAAATTAGAGGTTACACTCGACCGACAAAGAAATACGGACGACGGACGCAGTTACGTCGTACACGAAAACACACCGCTCGACACCTTGTGGATGAACCGCAGGGAGAATGTTGTCGAGACAGCATTCCAGCAGACAACCCGTGCGATGGTCGATTTGATGCGACATACCAAAAATCTTACCGTCACCCTGAGGCAGGTGGATGATCCGGCGAACATCGACTGCGCCGACTTCGACATCAGTGTTGTGGACGACAACGGCTGCGTACGCCACGACTGCTCGCTAAAAACGGATGACGAGTTACTGACCTATACCCCTCACGCACAGTGGACCTCTGAATATTCCGACGGAACTCGTGGTGAGGTGCAACGTGCGGCCCATGCGGACATGAGTCTTGCACGCCTGATGTATTCCGAAGAGTGGACGCAGAACGCGATCCTTACGATCTATAATAAAGAGACTCATACCGAGGTGGCTCGGATCAATCTGCCCGAAATTCTCATTTCGGACCGCAATACGGCCGAGCAGGGATTCTCCAAACAGGAGTATCTCGACCGGGAGCACGACTACAAGCTCGATTTTTTCCTGGTAGGCGATACGTGGCAGTATATAAACGTGACCGTAGGCGTGCTGAGTTGGCAGGTACGCAACCAGAGTACCGATCTCTAAAATTTTTACACGATATATATTCGACAGGGAATGATGAAAGAAAAAATAATCCATATAGCCGTATGCAGTCTGCTGCTGTTCGGTCTGTCCGGTTGCAGCAGAGGCAGCGGGGACGAATCACTGGCCCTGCAGTCGTCCGATCCAGTGCTGCTCGAACTGGATATCGCACTGCCTACCCGGACTGACGAAAGCGGTATACCCGAGCGCGAGAAGGTAAAGGAATTACGTCTGATCATGATAGATGCGAAAAGCGGAAAGGTGGAATACAACAAGCTGTTCGAAAATCCGACCCCGTCAATATCGAAAAGCGACCAATACAGGTATTCCTACAGCGTCAAGATCGAATCGACGGCAGGCACTAAATTCCTGTACGCTCTTGCCAATGCGGAAAGCTTGATCGGGAATGTTGTGACCGAGACGCTGGGAGCGGAACTCATGGAGGGATTGGAGAAATTCGAATTGACAGGAGAAATCGACTCACTCAACGCGAACGGGCTCATTCCTATCGTTTCAAGGAGATATGAGGTGCAGCTGGGAGCGCAATCCTCTGAGGGGAGGGCTGTGTCCATGCAGAAGGTGGAGATCGTGATGGCATATACCGCGACGAAGTTCGATTTCACGTTTATCAATGCCCTGAGTTCCAATGAGGATGTCAATATCGTGGGCTGGCAGATCGACAAGGTGGCGAAGAAGTCTTACTTGGTCCCTCACATGGATGTAGACGCATGGAATATGTTGATCAATCTGGGCGGAACGGTTGACGATGACGATTGGGTTACCGATTATACCGTCCCGAGGAATACGGAATATGGCGGGTACAGCCAAACTTATCCGCAACCCCTGCTTTTGAATTATGGAGAGACGAAAGAAGACTTGACGACTTACTGCCTGCACGAGAGCAGATACTTTGGAGAGTTCGGTTCGGCGACGGATCAGGAATACTTTTTTACATTAAGAATCAAACCGAAAGGATGGGATGAAAATAACCCTCCGATCATTTTATCCGGCGGTAAATTCCCCAATCTGAAATCACTGGTACGGGGTACGCACGTTGTGGTACAGGCAAGGCTCAAGAATATGCCAGATAAGGGAAACAACACCCTTGAGGTACGTGTCAAGACCTGGATTAACGATGAGCCTGTAAACGGAAGCTGGGAAGAAATAACGCAGTAGTAACAACGAATAAACAAGGATTACGATGGATAAGCTGAGATACATCATACCGCTACTGTTCCTGTTGTTCGGGGCCTGCTCTTTGGACGACAGGCGGGACCCGTTGTCGTTACAGGACGGAGAGCCATTGCCGATACAGTTCCGCACTACTGTGGGCATAGGGGAAAACGCAGAGTTCGAGTCCAATTATTTCGAGAAGGGAGACGAGATTCGCATCTACTGCCCCATCAGTTATTCTACCCCGAATTTTGAGGACGGTGCTCCAGGAACTTACATCTATACTTATAGCAATACGGAGGGAGGTCCGGATAATTGGCCTTATAAATTCCAAGCGGAAGAGGGAAAGGGTTTCGATTGGCGCACTTTGGTTCCTACCTCTATTTACTATGTATTCGAGGCGATGTATTTTCCCGGAAAAGAATACTTGAAGGAGGTGCCGGCCAATCAAAACGAGCTAGATATGCTCGAAAAAGCCGATATATTGATTGCGCACCACCGGCAAAGTCTGGATTTGCGGGGAAAAGCCGTACAACTCACTTTTCATCACGCGTTCGCCATGGTGCAGGTCAAGGTGAAACTTCCGGTCAGTGATTTGCCGACAGAAGGTCCTTTCCCGAAAAATGCCATAGAGGATGTCTATATGAGGGCGATGCTGACTGGTTACGAGGTGAATTATTCGCAAGTGATCGACAATGATGGGCTCCGCACAGTGGGCGCTCCTGCCGCGGACGAAGCTCTTCCTTCTGATACACCAGGTCTGAGGAAGGATGTTCATATGCGGCAAATATCCACCAGAGAAATGATAGAAGACATTGACGGAAAGTCGATTCGATTTCAGGAATATGTGTTCCAGGGAATTGTTCCTGCGCAGAAATTCCTGAACCAAGGCAACGAGTTCTTGTATTTCAAGGTAAAGAAACATGACGGTGGTGAGCCCAAGCTTTTCAAGTATGTACCAGAGAAATCGACCTTATCGTTGATTTCGTCGCACGTGCTCCACTTGTCGTTGGAAATTAACACAGACCTTCAGGACGTAGTGGTGCTTACGGCGGAGATCAGGCCGTGGGGAAAAGCCAGAAACGATATGGAGATAGGACCGGAAAAATGATTGATAGCAGTATAAATATGAAAGTAAAAATATATTCCATTTTGTTGGGTTTCCTACCGCTCGCAGCCCTCGTGCTGGCGGGGGGCTGTATCGTGCATGAGACAGAAACCTCCGGTACGAACGGAAACGGGGATATGTCGGTCGTCATCAGAGCTTTCGAAGAAGTGATGGGAAATGCCACTCGGGCGAACGATATGGAAAACACGCAGGTAAAGAACCGGAAGATGTTGTTCACTTACCCCTCCACGCCCTTCGGGGAGATGAAAAGCGCATTATGCAAATTCGACGCGGATGGATACGGATATGTATATGCCGGGTCGGAAGAAGGGGATCCGTTGAAATGGAAGGATGTATATACCGAAAAGCCGGGGGGATGCGATGTGTATCTGGACAATTTGTTGGATTACCCTGTGCAAGTTCCGGACCCGGAGAGCGACGACGTATTAAAAAAGTACTACGATAATTTCATACAGATAGAGTTCGGCCCCGGTGATGATATTCATGGTGAAAAGGTGATGGTGGCCGAGGCGGGCAGCAAGGAGGCGGAAAACGGGATAGACATCGTGTGGGGAAAGATCGGCAAAGCGGAATCCGGCAAATCGTTACATTTCGTATTGGAACACAAGATGAGTCAGGTGACATTTCGGTTTTACAGCGAAAACGAGAATATTCGAGAGGCCTTAGAGGGTGACGGAATAACGGTTTCGTTGGATAAAATCAGAAAATCGGTGTTTAGATGGGCTATGAATCATCCGAGGCCGGACAGATTACCGGCATTCTGTCGTAGCAATGGTACTATAGATCAGGCCCAAGGAGTGAATCCTTTTGAAAAGGCTGTTCTGTTTTCAAACAAAGAGTCGTTGAAAAAGATAGCGAATGAAGCCCCTGTGACTTATTATTCAACCCATACGTTGGTGATGCCGCCCCGTACATATGAATACTCGACGGCAGGAAATCTCCCGAAACTGACGATTGAATTAAACGACGGCTCTAAATATTCGGGAACTTTACCGCAGACGATCCAATATTGGATGACTGATAATAAGACGGGGGAATCGGAGCTGATGACGACTAAGTTATTTTTTAAGTCTGGATACCATTTCATATTTGATGTAAAGTTGGTCGATAATTTAGGCGAAAGAGAAATATTATTCCAAGATATTACGGTTGGGGCTTGGGTTTTCAAGTACAACGATGAATTTACGATGTCCGAAAGCGGGATAAACACATGGGACGATTTTACGGCCTTGGCGAAGGTGTTCAACGAAGACTATTCGGAGAAGAATTACCGACTGATGAAATACGGGCAGTGGAATGCAGGTAAAGAAATGTGGGGATTCAAACTTTGGAACGATATAACGGTATCCGGAGATTTCGAACTTCCGCAGTTTGATAACGGGAATTTCGAGATCGATTTCGGTTTACGCAAGATAACGGTCGGAGACAAAGTAATAAATTCCGGGAATTATAAGTCCTATCTTGTAAAAAAGTAATACCCTAAAACACACGCAAGATGAAGATAAAAATCATAGATATTTGCATTACGGGCTTATTGCTTCTCAGACTTCTCACGGGTTGTAACAAAGAATATGGCCGGGACGATGCGCTGCGAACAGACAACAACTATCTGGCAATTGAGGGGGAGATTGTGGGAACGAATCTGTCTACCCGGGCCCTAACCGATGTTCTTGGCTCCTGTCGTTCCTTTGAAGTAGGTGACGAAATCGGTTTCTATTCGTTTCATGAAAATGGATGCAATATGTCAAGGAATGACCATTTCGCTGCAGGGGACCCTGTTGAGTATATGCGGAATGTTCGTTTGACCTATTCCGATATTGCAGGGACGAAAAAATTCATATCTACAGAGATTGAAAATGTGGTCATGAATACCCTGGGCCTTACGTTTGCCTACTATCCCTATTCCGACGAAGAGATACCGGAGGATGGTTATGTGAAGCAGAACGGTGCGAATTACGAGCCCTTGGGAAAACACGACCATTATATTCACATCTTCGACAGCAATAATCAGGTAAAGGATCTGCTCACGGCTACTAAGCGACAGTATTCCAACGTGAACTATATGTTCGGACATCAGTTTTCGATGGTGTTGCTATTTCTGGGAGATGGATTCAGCCCGGAGCAGAATGAAGAGTCGTTGACCGTATACCTCACGGAGCACATCATCGGCGCTCACGTGACCCGGGAATGGAGGGAGTCAGTTCCTCCGGACCGATTTACATTCACCGTAGATAGGATACCTTTGGATTATTCGTTGGATATAGGGTATTCTTCATTCAAGGCTTTCAAGAGGGGAGAGTATATTTTGCCGGGGACAACGGAATCCAGAATCGCTTACTCCGTGATTTTGCCACACGGTACGGAGATTGACTACATTCAGGTAATGGACAAAAACGGTAATCTACAGAAAGTAAAAACCACGACGCTGCCCGAGTTGGAATCGGGATGGATCTATCCGGCGACCATCCGGATGAGTGATGGATTGGTGCCGACGTTATACCCGCATGAAATCATTCCGTGGGGGGATCCTATTGAGATAAAGGTAGACAAGTTGCCAGGTATCTATTCGTCCGAAGAGTTCGAGAAGTGGCTCGGGTTGTACAATAAGAATGTCGATGTTCTTCACACGATAACAGGAGCCGACTTCACCGAGTTGGAAAAATACGGGACATACGATGCCGGCGAGGGGTGGATTTTTTATATACGCGACAGCATAGACTGCTCGAGGATCGAGAGCACGACCGGGACGTTGATTACCAAGTTGGTAGACGGCGTAACTATTGATGGCGGCCGGCATCAAATCAAGAACATCATGCTCGATCTGAAGGGCGAGGAACCGATAGTGGGCATGGGGTTGATCGGCGAAATCACAGGTGGCAGATTGTGGAATCTGCGGCTGTACTTCCCGACGGTTCGTTACCAAGGAGTGAAACCTTCTGGATGCATTGCTGCCGTCATCAGCGGCGGGCAGATTACGAACTGTACGGTCCGGGAAGCGGCGATGCTATGCCGGGAAACCGTGGGCGTATTGGTTGGTGAGATAACCGATGGTGCGGTAGATGATTGTAAGTTTCACGGCGTGGTACAAGCAGCAGTCCCTGCCGGATTGGTGCCGGAGTATTTGGGAGTTGTAGGCAAGTGGTCCGGAGGTACTTTTGGCACGATAATCAATAGCGTGAAGTTCATAGAATTAGAATCGGATTTCAACCAGAAAGGAGAATAATAGTATGAACAGAAGAATAGGAATAATATACAGCATATTGTTGTTGGTATTGTGTGGCTGCCGCAAAGAGCTCGACGAATTGCCGGGACGGAACGCACGGGAAGAGATGCCGGTACGGTTTACGGCCGAACGTCCGCAGGGTGATGTGTTAACACGTGCCATCGTGGACAAAGAAGAATTTAGTGCGGGCGACGTGATACATGTCTCTGCCAAGTTTACACTTGATGATGGGAATATCGTTATCAAATATGCCACCCTGACGTTGGACGAGCACGGGGAGTGGAACAATGAAACGATCTTCGACATGGGCTGGCCCTGGAATGCTACCGGTGCTGAGTTCACGGCCTACTACCTGGAGAACTGGAACGGTCCGATTACTACGCCCGGACGTCCCGTAGAGCCTGTGGTACTGGATCGTTTCGAGTTTCAGGGACAAAGTATGAACCCCGATCCATTGAAAGCTGAAGCCAAGGTCGAGGGATATGGACAGGCGGTGCATCTCCGGTTCGAACATCTTTGTACCCGGCTTACCGTCGAGGATGTGGGCGATGAGGAGGAATACTGGCTTAGATTCAGGTATTTACCTGGAGTGGAAAACCCTCGATTCGTGAAAAATGCTTGCCAGTTGACGCTCAACGATGACAAGACGCTGCAATTTGATTTCGTGACGGAACAGAGCGGCAAAGTTTCCTCACAGGTATTCGTGAAAGGAGACGGCAAGAGAGCTGTGACGTTTCACTTAGCGCCGGGCGATTACAGCAGGTTCTCGCTGACCCGACGCAACAACTATGCCTACATCACGATCTCCAATGTGGATGCCTTGAGAGAGCTGGAAGCGAACAAAGCGTACTCCATCTCCCTGGCAAACCTGCAGGGGAATATCACTCCCGATGATGATGCATGGATTGACGAGCCCGATTTACCGGAAGTGCCACAATACGACGATTTCGATATAAATGCCTTCCTGAGAGCCATACGCGACTGCAAAAAGGATTATATCTGTAAATTAAAAGATGGGGACTCGATTGTTGTTTTGAAAAAAGACGATTGGCGAAATGAGATGCTCCTTATGCAGGATGTCGATTTTGAGGGAGCGGATTTTACAGCGGTAGATCTGCCTAACATGGTTACTTTCGACGGCGGGGGACACAGCATCTTAAACGTAGCGTATCCGATGTTCAACACCTTGTACGGTACGGTAACACAACTTAATATATACGCAAACCGGAAGAAAATAGAGGTTTGGGAAAACAATACCGAATGGGGTATGCTGGCGCGGATCTCTGATAAAGGGACAATCAGTAATATACGTTTGGAGGGTATGTCCGTGGAATTTACTATTCCGAATGTCCTGACTACACAGGGCAAAACCTATAACATTGGAGCTTTGGTTGGTTGGGTAAAATCTGGCAGCTTGTCCGAAATCACGCTGGCGGGCGACGTTTCCGTTATCGTGGATTCCGAATACACGGGGGATTATATCGTTTTCGCCGGAGGAGTAGTAGGACAATGCAGTGGTTCGATGGAACATATCGACAACTTGGGCAGCCACTCCACGATCCACGTAACGAACAAGTGCCGGGGGTATTCTTCACGCTACACAGGCGGGTTGGCAGGTGCTTTCAACGAGGCGATCATGGATCATTGCAATGTGAACACCATTGTCGATGCTGGCGAATCCTCGGGAACATGGAACTATGCCGGAGGAATCGCGGGAGCGGTGAGGACAACGAGTGGTGGATCAGGCTCTGCTGCCATCGTGGATGTAACCGTAACCGGAAGTGTAAAAGGAGGCAATATCGTACCCGGGGGCGAATCGACATCGGAGTCGGGAACAACGACGACTCATTCCTCTACTGGAGGCATTGTAGGCCATGTGCAGAATGCTTCGGTAACGGGTGGAATCGTTTTGAGTAAGGTGTCTGTCGGAAAACAGGAGGGGTTGAATGAATACTCTCATTATACTGTGGGCGGGGTGATTGGCTCCATGACGAATGCCGCCAATATCCGTAAAAATGAGGGCTGTATCTTTTTCAATGCCAATGATTATATCCTAACAGGTTATACCGCCGGAACATTCTGCGGTGGCGGCGGATCGACAACCGAATTGCAGGCGGAAGGTAATACTGCTGTTGGTATGGGTAAGTTCGTCGGTTCGGATCGATAACGATAAACAGAAAAGTCTATGAAATACTTGAATAAAACAGTATGGTGCTTTTGCCTGCCGGCACTCCTTTTTGGTGGATGCGACAGCGGGAAGGAGGAGATTCCCTACCGGGAGAATCCTGTTGCAGTTCGTTTTTCCGTTGCTGAAAATTCCTTCGTTCAAACACGTGTCGATCTCATTGGGAAAGACGGTACCGGTCCCCAGTACGGTACGATTTATATACGGCAGACCCCTAAGGAGGACCAGAATACGCATATGTGGGGACATTACAAGGTTACGGAGGGCCAAAGTGGTTCATTGACTTTGGAAGATAAAGAACATTTATATTGGTTGGACAGTGAAACCGAATATTTTTTTGAGGCGATATCCGTGCCGGTCAATGGGAATGATATTGAACGCTCTGGAGGCGTGACTTTTACCGATGAAATGCCATATGAGAGTGGAGGACAGGGTGAGGTAACATTCGGGGGCTATGATACCGGATTGGAGTATTTTGTGGGAGTCACTGTCGGCCCGCAAAAACTGTCCAATGGCCAGACGGTGACAATGTCGATGGCGAGGCAGATAGGCAAGATTATCTTCAAGACTATAAAGTATAAAAATGCATCTGACGTGGAAAACGAGAATGTAGAAGAGTGCAGAATCATATTTCCCAACCTGCCGACTAAGGCCACGTTTGATCTGGATCGTATGTATCGAGTTAACCAAGTGACCATGGATCCTCAACCACTGGGAACGAATGGCCGTAACTACTTGTGTCTGACTGATAGTGATGAGAAAGGCATTAAAATGACCTGGAAAAAGGCTTTGTATCCAAAACCGACTCATTTGACTGAAGATGAACATAATAGTAAAACGCAAGCGATCTATTTGCCGACGTTCATGTTCTGGGACGGCAAGGACAATAAGCCCGAAAATCAATCCGGATTTTTTATTATCCAATATAAGGATAGAACTTATACCGGGAATCTCAACGTGAAAACATTAGGAACGAACGATTACATACGTTTGTGGCCTGGCGATTGTCTGAGGGTAATTGTCACGTTGCAGGACGGTCCGGCAGTAGGTGGCGGAGACGGCTCTGCCATAGCCGAGTGGAGTATTGCAGCAGAACAGGAGGTACCCCATTACCCTCTGCCGGGTATCTATACGGCCGAGGATGCACAAGAGTTGTTCGCTGTCCTGCAATCGGGGAAGGTCATTCCGGAACGTTTTTATAAGGAGGAGAACGGGAAAAAGGTCATCCGCCTCTTCACGAACATCGACTGGAGCATGGTAACCACTGAACTGATCATTCCCGATGACTTCGTATTCGTGGGGCAGGGATACAACGTGAGATTGGGCGAAGGCGGCTCGATTAGCGGAACAATGGAAGGACTTCTGTATATAAACGGAAAGCGATACGAAGACGGAGTGTTGGCTGATGCGTTGCGAAAATCGGGAACTTATAAAAAACATGATTCCGTATGCTGGAGGAACGCGAACCGGTAAAGTTCGCCGAATTCGGGTTGTTGAACCCCCAAAAATGCCCGTCCCGCCGTCTGATGTGAAAAAATATAGTTGAAAGAGAGGGGTATGCCCGAAAACTGAAAAGAAATACAGTCAAGCCCTTTTCCTGCACGTTTCGACACATCTTTCCTGCCGCGTGATATGCCTTCGTTGCGAGGTCTCGTGTGGCGGTTTTATCCGAGAGTGTAATTCACATTTTAGTATATTGTCCGAGTGACAGAAACCAGTTAATTAAGAAAATTTTAATAATTATATACCGTTTAATTCATGTAGCCTGTATCTTTTAGTAAGTGAAGGCAACGTTGCTTTCATTTAATATTCAAGAAAATGATTATAGGTTATTTGAGAGTTAGTACGAGTAAACAAAATCTCGCTAACCAACAAGACGAAATTCTGCGTTTCGCAGAGAGTAAACAATTTGCCATAGACAGTTGGGTAACAGAGGTTGTCAGCGGAAAGAAAAACGGACGGGATCGGAAACTCACCTACCTGCTCCGTCGTATGAAGAGCGGAGATACGCTTATCGTGACGGAAATCTCTCGGCTGAGCCGTACGCTTACCGATGTGATGGCTATCATGGGTAAGTGCCTTGCCAAGGAGATCAATCTCTACACCACTAAGGAAAAGTATTCTTTTGATAACTCTATTAACAGTAAGGTACTTTGCTTCGCTTTCGGTTTGGTGGCGGAAATCGAACGCAACCTGATTTCCATGCGCACGAAAGAAGCCTTAGCCTTGCGCAAAGCCGAGGGAATGGTGCTCGGACGTAAAAAAGGCTCTTATACCAAAATGAATATACTTGTCAACAATAAAAGTATTGTTATCAGTATGTTGAAAGATGACAAGTCGATAACGGATGTCTGTAAACATTTCGAAGTCTCCCGGGATACCTTCGCTCAATTCAGAAGAAAGTATATTGCAGTGCAGAAAGCATTGACAGAAAAAGAAAAACGACGAATGATGCGGTTCAAAAGAAATCAATAGTCGTATGGTTATATGCCGGCACTATTCAGGGGATATTTTTTGTACGGTTATATAAACTGTAAACCGGACTTAGCCCCTGTTCTTTGGTGTGACATGATAGCGTCAAAGAATGAAACTGCTTCTTAAACACAAATACAAGACGAAAAACTATACGAACGGCGACCGGGTATGTAATTTACCGGTCCCTTGTCTGGATACACCTTCGGACCGTTCCTGTCGTTACTGGAAAAAAGCCTGCGCTTGTACGGCTATTCTCGCCGGAACGTACAAAGTAACCCTGGAGTACAGTCCCCGTATGAAACGGGGACTGCCGCATGCACTTCAAGTAAGGGAGCTCTTCAATTGTCTTAATGCCCCCCTATTCCTGTTGAGACCTACCTAGAAACCTGCGAAAGAATAGATCAATGCATTGCATTCGGCTGAGAACAGGTTTAATCTATTATCTGGTAGAACAATTAAATTTCTGATATGCAATGTGTTTGAATGGAGTCGTTTGACAATGTTTAAATCGGAATAGTTGAAAGATGGGTATCTGTTTTTAGTTCAAATTAAGGGATAAAAAATGTTTTGAATTGTAAAATATTAAATATATTTGTATACATTGGTTTCTGTAGCGTGTGTAACCTGAGTAAAGGAGAATAATAAATATTTTGTAAAATAGAACAGGATAGCGTATGAACGAAGTGTTTAAAAATAAGATTCTATTACTTTTTTTTGTAGGACTGATTAGTTGTACGGGGGAAAAAGAGGAGATGATTTTTCAAAAAAATGAGCCGGTGGATTTTTCAAAGGTTAGGATTACAGATTCTTTTTGGCAGCCTCGTTTAAAGATTCATGCAGAGGTAACTTTATCTGCCTGCATTAATCAATGTGAACAGGAAACGAACCGAATGAAGAATTTTGCCGTAGCAGCGGGTATGGAAAAGGGAGAATTCAGGGGTTTTGTTTACGATGATTCTGATGTATATAAAATGATAGAAGGGGCTTCTTATTCTCTGATGAATAATCCGAATCCGGTTTTGGAAAAGAAACTGGATGAAATGATTGCTAAAATCGAGGGAGCTCAGTTGGAAGATGGTTATCTGATGACTTATTTCATATTAGGGAATCTGGCGGATCGTTGGACGAATATGGATAAGCATGAAATGTATTGTTGCGGACATTTGATTGAAGCTGCGATTGCTTATTACAGAGCTACGGGAAAACGTGCTTTATTGGATGTGGCAATAAGGTATGCCGATCATATTAACCGTACTTTTGGAGAAGGAAAGAAGGAATGGGTACCCGGGCATCAGGAGATAGAATTGGCTTTAGTAAAATTGTATCGCACGACTCAGAATTCTGCTTATTTGAAATTGGCTCAATGGTTGTTAGATCAGAGAGGGCACCATAAAGGAGATTGGAAGGCAAAGGATTATTATCAGGATTTGAAACCGGTGAGGGAGTTATCAAAGATCAGCGGGCATGCTGTTCGGGCCATGTATATGTTTACAGGTATGGCAGATGTCGCTGCTATTACCCAGGATAGCGGTTATAGAATAGCTTTGGACCGGCTTTGGGAAGATGTAGTGGAAAAGAAAATGTATCTTACCGGCGGTATTGGTTCTTCCCGGCATAATGAGGGCTTTTCGGAGGATTATGATTTGCCGAATGAAGAGGCGTATTGTGAGACTTGTGCTTCTGTCGGAATGGTGTTTTGGAATCAGCGGATGAATATGTTGAAAGGGGAATCCCGCTATGAAGATGTGTTGGAAAGAGCTATGTATAACGGAGCATTGGCTGGAATTTCTTTATCCGGGGATCGTTTTTTTTACGTGAATCCTTTGGCTTCATCCGGTAAACATCATCGGAAAGCTTGGTATGGGACGGCTTGTTGTCCCAGTCAGATTTCCCGTTTTTTGCCTTCTGTCGGAAATTATATTTATGCTCTTTCGGAAAATACGGTATGGGTTAATTTGTATATCGGTAGCGAAACGGAAGTGGAAACTTCCGGTGTCACAGTGGCTTTAAAACAGGAAACTCTTTATCCGTGGGATGGGAATGTTACATTTTATGTAAATCCCCGGGAATCTAAAGATTTCAAAATGAAATTGCGTATACCCGCTTGGTGTGAAAAGTATGTGGTAAAAGTAAACGGACAAATAGAGGAAGGAAAAAAGGAAAAAGGATATGTGGTGATAGATCGGCTCTGGGCAGCGGGGGATGTGATGGAATTGAACATGAATATGACTGTAAAGGTTGTGGCTGCAGATCCCCGGGTGAAAGCAAATGTCGGGAAGCGGGCTTTGCAAAGGGGGCCTTTGGTGTATTGTATGGAAGAAACGGATAATCCCGGTTTTGATCAACTGGGATTGAGTTCAGCAACTACTTATACAACTGCTTTTGAAAAAGAACTGTTAGGCGGTGTGGTTACTATTACGGCTTTAGAAGGAAAGGAGCGTATAAAATTTATTCCTTATTACGCCTGGGATAACCGGGATGCCGGAAAAATGAAAGTATGGGTAGATTACCGGGACTAAAGTAGAAAAGTGAGAATAAAATTTCTTTTATAATAAAACAGAAAAACAATCGGAATGATGTGTCTAAAATTTTTAAGTTTGTTGTGTATGTGCGGGTTGTCGATATCAATGCTAGGGAAAGAAAACGAAAATACAGAAAATTACCGGAATAATCGCCCGCCTTTGTTTCAAAAGGAATATATGGAGTTGCCTCTGGGAAGTATAAAAGCCCGGGGATGGTTGCAGGAAATGCTCGAACGACAGCGAAAAGGAGCCACTTCCCAGATGGACGTACTCTATCCCGAAGTGATGGGAAAACGGAATGGTTGGCTGGGGGGAGACGGCGATCAGTGGGAAAGGGGACCGTATTGGATCGACGGATTACTTCCTTTAGCTTATTTACTGGAGGATGATGAATTGAAGGCAAAAGTACAGCCTTGGATTGAGTGGACGTTAGCGAGCCAGCAGGAAAATGGTTTTTTTGGTCCCGACCGGGATTATGGCCCGGAACCTGGACTACAACGGACAAATTCGAAAGATTGGTGGCCCCGTATGGTGGTGCTGAAAATTCTGCAACAGTATTATTCTGCAACGGGAGATGAACGGGTTATCGCGTTTATGACACAGTATTTCCGTTATCAATGGAATACTTTACCCACTGTTCCTTTGGGCAACTGGACTTTTTGGGCAGAGTACCGGGCTTGCGATAATTTACAGGCCGTATATTGGTTATACAACATTACCGGGGATGCGTTTTTGCTGGATTTGGGTAAATTGCTTCATCGACAGGGATACGATTATCTCGATATGTTCCTGTACCGGGACGATCTGACACGCATCAATACAATACATTGCGTAAATTTGGCGCAAGGGATAAAAGAACCGGTTATTTATTATCAGCAGGAAACAGATGAGCGGTATCTTCAGGCTGTAAAAAAGGCTTTTAAAGATATCCGGCAATTTCACGGACAACCTCAGGGAATGTATGGAGGAGATGAAGCTTTACACGGGAATAACCCTACTCAGGGATCTGAACTGTGTTCCGCTGTTGAGCTCATGTATTCTTTAGAGAAAATGCTGGAAA
Source organism: Blastocystis sp. subtype 6 (assembly GCA_000963415.1). Taxonomy (NCBI): domain Eukaryota; class Bigyra; order Opalinata; family Blastocystidae; genus Blastocystis; species Blastocystis sp. subtype 6. The sequence goes on along the minus strand of JZRM01000214.1, from coordinate 37,669 downwards.
TTACTGCTGATGTACAGTTTGCCGATCATCTGGAAAAGATCGCTTTTAATGCTTTACCTACCCAGATTACGGACGATTTTATGGCCCGTCAGTATTTTCAACAGCCTAATCAGGTTATGATTACCCGCCATAAACGTAATTTTGACATCGATCACGGGGAGACGGATCTGGTTTACGGGTTGTTGAGCGGTTATCCTTGTTGCTCTTCCAATATGCATCAGGGATGGCCTAAGTTTACACAGAATTTATGGTATGCAACCGCCGACAAAGGGATGGCGGCTCTGGTCTATTCCCCCTCCGTCGTGAGGGCCAAGGTTGCCGATGGACAAACGGTGGAGATTCGGGAAGAAACTTTTTACCCGATGGACGACCGGATCAATTTTAGCTTCCATCTGTTGGAAAATAAGAAAAAAGGAGTGACTTTTCCTTTGCATTTACGTATTCCGGCTTGGTGCCGGGAAGCCCGCATTGAGATAAACGGAAAGTTGCTGAAAACGGCCGGCGGAAACCGGATTGAAGTAATCACCCGGCATTGGAAAGAAGAAGACCAGCTCACCCTGGTTTTACCTATGCAGGTGACAACTGATATCTGGTATGAGAATTCAATTGCCGTAGAAAGAGGACCTCTGGTGTATGCCTTGAAGATAGGAGAAAAATGGGAGAAGAAGAAGGTGGAGGAACATCAGGAAAAATTCGGGAAATTTTATTATGAAGTGTATCCTACAACTGATTGGAATTACGGTTTGATCGATTTTAATCCTGCAGAAACGGAAAAGGTATTTCGAGTGGAGATCGACCCGGAAAAGCAAAAACTAGTATTTCCCTGGAAATTGGAAAATGCAGCTATAGAAATAAAGGTAAAAGCGCGGAAAATTCCTCAGTGGAAGTTGTATAATGAGACGGCAGGACCTCAGCCTTATAGTCGTATGTATTCGGTATATCCGGATGCCTTACCGGATACGGAAATTACCTTAATTCCTTACGGATGTACTACTTTACGGATTACAGAATTCCCGATAATTCGGAAATAAAGAGAAAGAGGAGAATTTATTGTCTGAATTCTTTTTGGGTAAGAATGTCCGGACAGGGTAAATAAAGAGGAAGATATTCCGGCCGGTTTGCCCGGACCGGACAGATGTCTATGCCTCCGCGGCGGGTATACAAACAACCGACAGATAAAATCTCAGGGTGAAAGAAATCTGTGAGACGCTTGAAAACCATTTCACAGACTTCTTCGTGAAAATGATTTTCGTCCCGTAGAGAAACAATGTATTTTAAAAGAGAAAACCGGTCCGGTAAAGAAGAGGCTTTCATACGGATATAAATGCTTCCCCAATCCGGTTGGCGAGTGATCTTGCAATTGCTTTTCAGCAAATGACTTCCAACTTTTATTTCTCCCGGAGAAAGACTGCAGTTTTCTTTTAAAAGGACTGGATTTTCTTGATAATCTGCGAAAATACATTGGGATATACCGGGTAAATTTTCCAGGATTTCATAGTCTGAAAAATCAAAGGGAAGATTTGCCGGGCTATTGGAATAAAAATGTATACCGACTGACGTATGTAAACATTTTCCCAGATCCTCTGCAACCTTACGGCAAAAGAGGGAAATGCTTTCTTCTACTGTATCCTCTAAACGATACATCTGAAAAGAACCTAAGTATAGTTTTAAAGACTTACTTTCGACAAGATATTCACTCTCGGCAGGGTATACCAGTTTTAATATACCGCTTACTGGTAATCCGTTGGAAGTGAGGAAGCTGGCTTCGTAACAATGCCAGCTGTCATAACCATAAAAAAAGGAAGTCGCCGAGTCTATTTGATAGATTTCCCGGTTTAAGTGACGGGGGACAGCAACCAATATATCCGGGCAATAGGTCTTAGGATATGCTATAGATTTACCGAGAAGTTTTTCTTCTTCCATAAGTTTGTGTATATTCCTTGGGAGATTTTCTGGGTGCGGGTTAAAAGTTTTGCATATTGTACAGTTTGGTGTAAATTCCATTCTGTTTGAGTAATTCTTCATGGGTTCCTCTTTCGACAATCTCGCCTTCATGAAACACACAAATCAGATCGGCATTCCGGATGGTGGAAAGCCGGTGAGCAATGACAATAGAAGTTCGGTTTCTCATCAAATTGTCTAAAGCTTGTTGTACCAGTTTTTCTGATTCTGTATCCAAAGCAGAAGTGGCTTCGTCCAGAATCAGGATAGGAGGATTCTTCAAAACAGCTCGTGCAATACTAAGCCGTTGACGCTGACCTCCGCTGAGTTTGCCTCCCCGGTCTCCGATCACCGTTTGATAACCGTGTTCTGTTTGCATGATAAAATCGTGGGCATTGGCGATCTTCGCTGCGTTCTCAATTTCCTCCGGGGTTGCAGTTTCCACTCCGAAGGCAATATTGTTGTATATCGTATCGTTAAATAAAATCGGATCTTGGTTGACATTTCCCATTAATCCCCGGAGATCGTATAGGGAAATATCCCGTATATTGGTCCCATCTATGCAGATACTCCCTTCGTTGACATCGTAAAAACGAGGGAGTAAGTCGACAAATGTACTTTTCCCGGAGCCGGATTGGCCGACTAAAGCAATGGTCTTGCCTTTGGGAATCGTCAGGTTAATATTTTTCAGCACTTGCTTGCTTTCATTATAAGAGAAATGAACGTGTTTATATTCTACCTGATGCTTGAATTCTTTGATTTTTATCGGTTGGACAATTTCCTGAATAGAAGATTCTGCCGATAAGATTACATCGATCCGGTCCATGGCTGCCAATCCCTTTTGGATACTGTAATACGCATTGGTTAAATTTTTAGCCGGATTGATGATACAATAAAACAGAGCGATATAGGCAATGAATTGTTCCGCAGATAGGGAGCCTTGGTGTTTGAGTACCAGCGTACCTCCAAACCAGAGGATAATGACAATGACGATGGTTCCTAAAAATTCACTCATCGGGTGAGCTAGGGAACGACGACGCATCAGCCGATTCTGAATACGCCGGTATTCTTCATTTTCTTCCGAGAATTTTTGCGTCATTTTTTTCTCTGCGTTGAAAGCTTTGATAATTCTCAATCCCGATAATGTCTCTTCCATCAGGGACAATATTTCTCCCATTTTGGTTTGTCCTTCCCAGGAATGCCGCTTCAAGTTTTTGCCGACTTTGCCGATTAAAGCTCCCATGAGCGGAAGCAGGATAAACACAAATAGGGTAAGCTGCCAACTCATGATCAACATAGTAGCCAGGTATACGATAATGAGTATCGGACTTTGGAAAAACATATCCAAAGAACTCATGACGGAGGCTTCTACTTCCTGTACATCTCCTGTCATACGGGAAATGATATCTCCTTTTCGTTCTTCTGAGAAAAAAGGTAATGGAAGAGAGAGAATTTTCGCATAAATTTTGCGGCGGATATCCCTTACTACTCCGTTTCGGATGTATATCAGTTCATAAGCAGCCAAATAAGCAAATCCCGTTTTAAAAGCCGTGGCTATGACGGCAATTAAGCCTACGAAAACCAGGGTCGCGGATTGTCCGTAATTTACTTTGATCTCTGTGATATAGTAATTAAACAGATGACTGAGTGTTTTGGTATCAAAAGCAAAAGGAACGGAAGTCGTCACTTCCCTTTGGTTATCGAAAATAATACCCAATACGGGAATTAACATAGCTATGGAGATACTTCCAAAAATAGCATGTAGAAAATTATAAAGGATACTTTTAGTTACCCGAAACTTATAAGGAGGGATAAATCGTTTTAAAATGATCAGTAAATCGTGCATAAATAGTCTGTCAAAATTGCCCTTTCGGGTGAATGTTTGTGAAACATCCTGCCGGAAAGGACAATTATTATTAAATACCCGTATAATTCGACGGGGTAATTTGCTTTAATGTATGTTTTAACTCCTCAGAAACTTCTAAAGTGTCAATGAATTCTGCTATGGATTCCTGTGTAATTTTATTGTTTGTTCTGGTCAGTGCTTTTAACGCTTCATAAGGATTGGGATAACCTTCTCTACGTAGAATAGTTTGTATGGCTTCCGCTACGACAGCCCAATTTTTCTCTAAGTCGTTTTCGATTGCTTCTTTGTTGATAATCAGTTTATTTAATCCTTTTAATGTAGATTTAAAAGCGATGATGGTGTGAGCTAGCGGGACCCCGATATTACGCAATACGGTAGAGTCTGTCAGATCTCTTTGCAGACGGGAAATGGGAAGCTTATTGCTCAGATGTTCGAAAAGAGCATTCGCTAGGCCCAGATTTCCTTCTGAATTTTCAAAATCGATGGGATTTACTTTATGTGGCATGGCAGAAGAGCCTACTTCGCCTGCTTTAATTTTTTGTTTGAAATAAGTCATAGAAATATAGGTCCAGAAATCCCGGTCTAAATCGATGACAATTGTATTTATGCGGCGTAAATTGTCGAATAAGGCGGCAAAGTTATCGTAATTGGAGATTTGAGTTGTATATGTTTCCCGTTCTATTTTCAGCTTTTGAGTGAGAAAGCTGTTGCCGAATTCAGCCCAATCGTATTCGGGAAAGGCAATGTGATGAGCATTGAAATTACCTGTGGCTCCTCCGAATTTTCCAGAAATTGCTACTTTTTTCAATAATTCCAGCTGCCGGCTTAAACGATAGGTGAAGACTTTTAATTCTTTTCCCAAACGGGTAGGAGAAGCCGGCTGTCCGTGAGTTTTCGCTAGCATCGGAACGTCTTTCCATTCTTCTGCCAATTCTTCCAGCTTGGCAATTAATTCATCGATAACCGGGTAATATACATGATGCACAGCATCCCGGAAAGAGCAGGGAACAGCCGTGTTGTTGATATCTTGGGAAGTTAATCCGAAATGAATGAATTCTTTATAGGGGTGTAAGTTTAAGGTATCGAATTTTTCTTTGATAAAATACTCTACAGCTTTGACATCGTGATTGGTTATTTTCTCAATATCTTTTATTTTTTGAGCATCTTCCAAGGTAAAATCTAAATATATTTCCCGCAATGAAGCATAAAGAGAAGGCGTAAAATCTTTTAATTGCGGTAAAGGAAGTTCGCAAAGAGCAATAAAATACTCGATTTCTACCATTACCCGGTAACGGATTAACGCACTTTCAGAAAAATAATGGGCAAGACTTTCGACTTTGTCCCGATAACGACCGTCTATAGGTGAGATTGCAGTTAATGCTTGCATACTATCTTGTTTTAATTTATATAACCGAGAGAATAAAAATACACCCTTTTTTACTGGTTTACAAAAGTACAAAAAATAGGATTAAGAAATTGAAATTTGAAAATTGAAATTTGAAAATTGTGTTAAAAGGAAAATATTTTATCTTTGACACTCTTATGAGGGGTTAACGAATGTTTGCCGACAAAGACAGAAAGAATAAAATTTAGGTCCGGCAAAGAATAGTTTCGGTTTGAAGGACTGTTGATCCTAGGAATATTTGTATTTTTAATCATTTGAAATTTGTAAAATGAGTATCTTCGAGGGATTTTTTGCAGGAATCGGAGTTTATGGCAAAGCTTTCCAAATTCTCTTTACCCGGAAATTTTTTGGATTTCTTTTCTTTCCGGCTTTGGCATTGGTATTATTGTTTTGGGGAGGCAGTTGGCTGGTGTCTTTTGCCGGAGACGGGCTGGCAGAAATCGTTCAGGCAAAGATCGCTGAGTGGGTGGAAGGGATATCTTGGTTACAATGGTTGAATAGTACGCTGGGTTTTTTGGTGAGGATCGTTCTGAAAATAACTTATTTTTTTCTGTTTATTACTTTTGGGGGGTATATTGTGTTGATTATTATGTCTCCGGTGTATTCCTGGCTTTCCGAACGTACGGAAGTCTATCTTTCCGGGAAAGAATATCCCTTTAGTTTACGCCAATTAATTTGGGAAATTTTTAGGGGTATATTGATTGCGTTTCGGAATATGATTTTTCAATTGTTGTTTACCGTATTTTTATTTTTTTGTTCTTTTATTCCCGTAATTGGTTTGCTGTCGCCTGTGGCTTTATTTTTGGTGTCTGCTTATTTTTATGGTTTTTCTTTTGTGGATTATGCCATCGAACGGAAGCGTTTTAATGTAAAACAAAGTGTTCGCTATGTGAATAAAAATGTGGGGATAGTAACAGGGGTAGGAGTGATTTTTGCTTTTTCTTTAATGGTTCCCTGGTTTAGTATTATCGCCTGCAGTTTTGTTTCCATTCTTTCTGTTATAGCGGGAACGGTGGCCGTACATCAAGTTACACAAAAGGAAACGGAAAAGATAGAACTTAAAAAATAAGAAGAATGTATCGGGCTGGCCGTAATTATCTTATCGTTTAGACTTTTGTTTTTAAATTTTGTCTCTTTTTATTCCGGGCAGATAAGTCTTTTTTTTTCTGTTTTTATAAAGATAATTTTATAGATTTGTAGATATTAAAGTATATTGCAATGAGGTGGAAATGGTGTTTTTTAATAATGCTTTTGGGCTTTACTGTTTTGGAAGGAATGGCCGAAGAAAAGCGGTCTTTGGTGTTTAAGGTCGATGTGAAAGATGAAATCGGACCTGAAATATGGAGACTGGTGAAGAAGTCTTTTGAAAAAGCGGAGCAGGAAAAAGCAGATCATATATTGATTGATATGAATACGTATGGAGGAATGGTGGTGTATGCCGATTCTTTACGGAGTCTGATTTTAAATTCCTCCCGACCGGTTTGGGTATTTATTAATAATAATGCAGCTTCGGCAGGAGCATTGATTGCGATTGCTTGTGATAAGATTTATATGAGAGAAGGGGCGAATATCGGAGCAGCTACAGTTGTAAATCAAACAGGCGAAGCTATGCCGGATAAATATCAGTCTTATATGCGTTCTATGATCCGATCGACTGCTCAGGCCCATGGAAAAGATACGATAGTGGAGGGGAGAGATACGATTTACCGCTGGAAACGGGATCCGCATATTGCCGAAGCTATGGTAGATCAGACTATTACAATAGCCGGAGTATCGGATAGCGGAAAGGTGGTAACTTTTACACCGCATGAAGCCGTGAAATACGGATTTTGCGATGGTATAGCGGATAAGGTGGAAGAGGTGCTGCAGGAGGAAGGGGTAGAGCATTATACGATTTCAACGTACACGCCTACAGCTATGGATAAGATCATCGGTTTTTTGATTAATCCTTTTGTAAGGGGATTGTTCATTATGGTGATTATAGGAGGTATTTATTTTGAATTGCAGACTCCGGGAATTGGTTTTCCTCTGGCGGCTGCGGCTGTTGCATGTCTGCTGTATTTTGCCCCATTGTATTTGGAAGGATTTGCCGGTTATTGGGAAATTATTCTTTTTGTTATAGGAGTTTTGCTGTTACTCTTGGAGATATTTGTGATACCGGGTTTTGGTGTGACAGGTATAGCCGGAATTATTTGTATCATAATGGCACTGGTAATGGCCGGAATTGACGAGTTTTCTTTTGAGTTTATGGGAGATTTTGTAGGAGCTTTGCTGAAATCCTTACTAGTGGTAGTGGTCAGTTCATTATTGGGTTTGGGATTGAGTTTATGGCTGGGAGGGAAACTGTTTGCTTCCCGTCGATGGGCTTTTGCACTACAGGCTGAACAACGGCCCGAAGAAGGATATGTGGGGGTAGATATGACGGCAGCCAGAGAGATTGAAAAAATAGGTGTGGCTTTAACGGATTTAAGACCGTCCGGTAAGGTTATAATCAACGAGGAGGTGTACGATGCCATGACAGAGCAAGGGGAATATATTCAAAAAGGCAGTACAATAAAGGTGGTGAAATATCAGGCCGGACAGTTGTATGTGTTGGAAGAAAAAGGAAAAATTACACATTAGGGCACGTCCCTAATGTGTAATGATACCGTAGAACATGAGGTCTATGTATTCTAAAATAGTACGGGAATTTTTATCTTTTCGGTTGGCCAGAATAAAGGCCTGTTCGAGACTTTTAAACATCAGTAGGAGATTTTGAGAAAAGATAACCGGGTCGCTTACGCGGAATATTCCTTTTTCTTTTCCTTCCCGCACGATTCCGGTCAGCAGGTCTATTTCTTTCCGATCGATGTCTTTGCGTAAATGTTCGATACGCATATTATTGAAAAGAAAATCGTAACGTATGTAACGATTGTTCCGTACGAGACTGTCGATAACTCCGAAATGTTGTAAAATATAGAGTTTGAGTTTTCTTTCTGGCGGGAGTTTTGAATCGGCCGCTTTTTGAAGGATTTGATTGATTGTATTTACTTCGTCTTCTATGACATATTTATAAAGTTCATCTTTACTTTTGAAATGAGTATACAAGGTACGCCGGCTCATTTTAGCTGCAGAGGCGATGTCACTCATAGTCGCTTTGTAGACACTGATTTCACGAAATAAGTTTTTCGCTACAGAGATAATTTTGTTTTTTGTTTTACTCATTCGGATTGTTTATAAATTTATAAGTATTATACAGAATTGTTCATTCTGTAATGACTTACAAAGAATGTAAACAATTGGGTTCAGGATTTTTCAAAAAAATCACCGGATTTTTCCGGTAATTTTACACAATGATACGCATTTTTTTCTGTAAAAAGTGGTATTTCTCTTAAATTTATTCTATTTCGGGAAGAATTGAAAATATGACAAATGTCATATTTTTTTGTAAGGGGGGGGAGTATCTTTGCGCGCGGAAATAAAAAGGGGCGTGCCCGATAATTCAAATGAATTAAATAATCTACAAAATGAATGTAATGAATATTTCCTTTTATAAGGAAAAAATTTTTTCTGCCCATTGGTTTCAAACCTATGCTACCCTTCTGTTAGGTGCTTTTGTCATTTCTATTGGATATACTTTTTTTATGACCCCTTATAAGATTGTACCGGGTGGTATTTATGGTATTTCTACTATTTTACATTATCAGTTGGGCTTTCCCATTGGTTTGGCCGCTTTGTGTTTTAATTTGCCACTGAGTTTGTGGGGGGTAAAAGTATTGGGAAAGCAATTCGGGGTGAAAACTTTTATTTGTTTTTTATTGGTGGCTATGTTTGCGGATGGTATGCCTCTTGTATTAAAAGCTTTGGGACATCCTCATCCTTACGACCCTTTTCAATTGCAGGATGAGGTTTTGTTAGCCAGTATATTTGGAGGAGTAGTGATCGGAATCGGGGCTGGATTGATATTGAAAACCCGTTCTTCCAGCGGAGGTACGGATGTGTTATCCTCTATCTTGAATAAGTTGACACGGAAACCGATCGGCATGTTGCAGATGACGATTGACTCTGTTATTGTGATGTGTGGTCTGATCGTATTTCAGGATTGGAAGGTGCCTTTTTATTCCTGGTTGACCATTTTCTTAATGGGTAAGGTTATTGATATTGTAATCCAGGGGTATTCCAGTGATAAGACGTTTTTTATCGTTTCTGAAAAAACAGAAGAAATCCGGCATTATATTTTGACAGAGTTGCATCGGGGAGGTTCTATTGTACCTGTAAACGGAATGTTTAATCGCTCCGAGAAGGAAATGATTATGACGGTTGTCAACCGGAAGGAAGTCGTTACTTTGCAACGGGCTATTTTTAAAATTGATCCCAAAGCTTTCACGACGATTATGGAAGCAAAAGAGATCCTGGGAGAAGGATTTAAAACGATGGAATAAAGGAAAAGCAGATTGGTCGGGAAAAATCTGCTTTGAACTTTTGGTAACTGTTTTATAGGTAGGGGCCGGATAAGTATTTGTTTATTCCTTTTCCCATTCCTGAATGGAACGTTCGAATATACCGTTTAGGAAAGCCAGTGTCATCCCGTAGTTACTTACGGGAATCCCCGATTCGATAAAGGGACGGAGACGGGTTTGTAGTTGCTGGGAGGTGACCATACATCCCCCGCATTGAATCACCAGGGCATAGGCTGAGGGTGACTTTTCCAGAGGGTCTAAGGCTGGAATAAATTCAAAATTCAATTGTTTCCCGGTATATTTTTTCAGTAGAGCCGGAATTTTTACTCTTCCGATATCTTCACAGGTCGTATGGTGGGAACAGGATTCTAACAGGAGTATCGTATCCCCGTCCTGTAAACGGTCTATCGTCCGGGTACCTTTTATGTATTCTTGAAAATAGCCTTTCCGGTGGGCCAGAACAATGCTGAAACTGGTGAGGGGTATATTTGCAGGAATTTGTTCTGCTACTTTTTTGAACACCTGGCTGTCTGTGATTACCAATCGAGGCCGGATGCCGGTTGTCAGCAGGAAAGACGAAATCTCTTCCGGTTGTAAAACAATACTCACACTATGGTTATCCAAAATATCCCGTATCATTTGTACCTGGGGTAAGATAAGACGTCCGACCGGAACTTCCGAATCTATCGGCGTCACCAGTAGCAAAATGTCCCGGGGACGAATGATTTTCCCCAATAAAGAAGGGGAAGTCGATATTTGTTTTAATTTCCGAATGGCTTCGAATAATTCGGAAATATTTTCGGGACGACGACAACAAAAGTCGATAACTTGGGTTTTATACCGGCTTTCTAATGTATTTTTTACATCCGGATGTAAAGAAAGAATATCGGATTTATTGTGTAGAATAAGAAAAGGAATATGCAGGTTTTGAATTTGACGAACCAGATTTTCCTCCATGGCTTCAAAACGATTTTCCGTAATGAGGAGGAGTATAAAATCCGACTGGGGGAGGATTTCCGTTGTTTTAGCAATTCTTTGGCGGCCTAGTTCTCCCGTATCGTCTATTCCGGCCGTATCTATAAATACAACGGAAGCGAACCCCGGAATTTCATAACTCCGTTTTACCGGATCGGTAGTAGTACCGGGAACATCGGATACAATTGCCACTTTTTGACCGGTAAGGACATTGATGAGGGAGCTTTTTCCGCTATTACGACGGCCTACAATAGCAATGTGTAGTTTTTCCATACTCTGATTATTTATATTGTTTTAAATCTTCTGCAGTAATGACAGATCCGCAAAGGATAATCAGACGCTCAACTACGTTGCGTAATTCCCGTATATTACCTGACCATTCGTAACTTTTCATCAATTCTATGGCTTCCGGAGTCATGGTTTTGGGAGAAATGCGCATTTCCGTACAAATTTCGCTTATAAAATACGCAATTAGGTCTTCAATATCTTCTTTTCGTTCCCGTAAAGAGGGAACGTTTATGATGATTACGCTCAAACGGTGATAAAGATCTTCCCGGAAGTTCCCTTTTGTAATTTCTTCTTTCAGGTTTTTATTGGTAGCGGCAATGATCCGTACATCAACTTGTATATCTCCGTCTCCTCCGATTCTGCTGATTTTGTTTTCTTGCAGTACCCTCAGTACTTTGGCCTGAGCGTTTAGGCTCATGTCTCCGATTTCGTCCAGAAAAATAGTTCCTCCGTTGGCCAGTTCAAATTTTCCTTTTTTTTGTTTGATAGCCGAAGTAAAAGAACCTTTTTCATGTCCGAACAATTCGCTTTCAATCAATTCAGAAGGAATAGCGGCGCAGTTGACTTCTATAAATGCATTTTCCCGGCGATTACTTTTTTCATGTAATTGTCTGGATACTAATTCTTTGCCACAACCATTCGGTCCCGTAATCAGGACACGGGCATCGGAAATCGCTACTTTGTCAATCATCTCTTTTACTTTTTCCAAAGCTTCAGAGTGTCCGATCATCTCGTATTTTTTGCTGACTTTATTTTTTAAGGTCTGAGTTTCCTGGATAAGTTGTGTTTTGTCCGTCGCATTTTTGATCGTAATCAGAATTCGGTTCAGGTCTAAAGGTTTTTCGATAAAATCGTAAGCTCCTTTTTTGATGGCTTCAATGGCTGTATCTATAGTACCGTGGCCGGAAATCATGACAACAGGCGTGTCCCGGGAAAATTCTTTTATCCGTTCCAGTACTTCGATTCCTTCCATATTCGGCATTTTGATATCACAAAAAACCAAATCCGGTTTTTCTGTTTTTACGGCGATTAAACCTTCCATACCGTTTTCAGCTACGAGAACCTCGTGTTTTTCAAAAGTAAGTATATCTTTCATCGAATTCCGGATACTCCTTTCATCATCGATGACTAAAATTTTTGCCATAGTCGTTTTTTGTGATTTTCATTTTGAAAGAAAATAGTTTTCTTAGATCGTAAAAAATTGAAATTTTATTTCATTTATTGGCAAAAATAATGAAATATTCTGCTAATTTACCGGTTCAAATTGCTAAAATTTCCGGAACGAAGTAAAAAGAAAGGAATCATACAAAAAATTGTACGAGGAATGTATATTTTAGAGAGTTTCTTACCTTTTTTAACGTTATAGGCTGAAATTATTTCTTAAAATAGAATTAAATTTGTTCTATTGTTTCATTTTTAATAAAAACCCGATGAAGAAAGTTTTGTTGGTTTTAGTTGCTTTGTTTTTAGTAGGAGGGGGACTTCAGGCAGAACGGAAAAAAGTCGGGTTAGTATTGAGTGGTGGGGGGGCGAAGGGGGCTGCTCATATCGGTGTCCTGAAAGTATTGGAAGAGGCTGGTATTCCTATCGATTATATTGCGGGGACGAGTATGGGATCTATTGTCGGAGGTTTATATGCCATCGGATACGATGCGGGTATGTTGGACACTCTGGTCCGGAAACAGCAATGGCCTTTTCTGTTGAGTAATCGGGTGTATCGGTATGATTTGCCGTTTTCTGAAAAGGAAAAAGACGAAAAATACCTGGTTTCTATTCCCATGATCGGCGGAAAAGGGATTCAGGTACCTTCTGGTTTTATCAGTGGACAAAATATATATAGTCTTTTTTCCGAATTGACTATAGGCTATCACGATTCTGTTTCCTTTTTAAATTTACCGATTCCTTTTTCCTGTGTAGCGGCTAATTTGGTAAATGGGAAGGAAGTCATTTTAGATCAGGGAAATTTAGCTATGGCTATGCGTTCCAGTATGGCGATCCCGGGTGTATTTTCACCTGTTGTCATGGATACTATGCTGCTGGTAGACGGGGGAATAGCCAATAATTTTCCGACAGATGTGGGAAAGGCGATGGGGGCAGATATCATTATAGGGGTAGATGTCTCTTCAGAGCTTCGCAAAATGAATGAACTGAATACTGCTATTGAGATCGTCGATCAGTTGACTTCTTTTATGGGAATGGCGAAATATGAGGACAATATCAAATTATGTGATATATATATTAAGCCGGATATCGTGCCTTATTCAGCAGCTAGTTTTAGCGCTGTGGATATTGATACGTTGATTTTACGAGGAGAAAGAGCGGCCCGGGCACAATGGGATGAATTAATGCAGTTAAAGGAAAAAATAGGGCTAACTCCTGCGGAAGATGGGGAGAAGGTAATAGATAATAAATTTATCCGGACGGATTCGTTGGTGATTGGACGTATTTATATTCATGGAGTGGGAAGTCGGGAGGAAAAATGGGTGAGGAAAAAAGCCGGTTTATCGGATTATTCTTATATTTCAATCCAGGATTTGCATCGGGCAATTGCTGTTTTATACGGTACAGGGGCTTTTTCTTACGTAAATTATGCGCTAAGCGGGACAGACGTTTACGATCTGACATTGATACTGAAGGAAAGGTCAATGAGTTCTTTGAATTTCGGTTTCCGTTTCGATTCGGAGGAGATGGCTGCGATTTTATTGAATACTACTTTTTCTCACAAGCATTTGCGGGGATTCCAATTGTCTCTGACGGGACGTTTAAGTCAGAATCCGTATGCCCGGGTAGAATATTCCTTTGGAAATACTTTTTTGAGGAGAGCCAGTCTGGTTTATATGTATAAATACAATGATATTGACATTTACCGGAAGGGGCATAAATTGGATAATATTACTTTTTCCCAGCATACGGCGGAATTGAATTTCTCGGATATTTATATTCAAAATTGCAAGTTTGTTTTGGGGCTACGTTATGAGTATTTTGACTATAATTCTTTTTTATATGCTTCCGCCAATGATGCAGTGAAAGCTCGTCCGGAAGGCTTTTTCAGTTATCATGCTTTGGCGCATTATGAAACTTTTGACAAGAGGTATTATCCTACAAGAGGGATTTCTGTGAAAGGAGAATACTCTCTTTATACAACGAATGGATTACATTACGATCACGGAGCTCCTTTCTCTGCTCTTGACGGTAGTTTTGCTGCTGTGGTACCGGTTACAAACCGTTTTTCTATACTTCCTTCTTTTTATGGGAGGGTACTGATTGGCCGGGATATTCCTTTTGCTTATTTAAATTACATGGGAGGGGTTGTCGGAGGAAGGTATAGGAGTCAGCAACTGCCTTTTGTGGGTATTCAGCATTTGGAGACTTTCGATAATACCGTATTGGTGTGGAAGGCGAAATTCAGATATCGTATAGGTTCGAATCATTATGCCATAGCTATGGTGAATTATGCCAAGGATGATGACCGTTTTTTCGATATTTTGGGAGGAACGGATTTATGGGGAGGAGGATTGTCTTATTCGTATGATAGTTTGATCGGACCGATAGATGTGGTGTTTAGTTTATCGAACTGGGATAAAAAATTGGGATTTTATTTTAATCTGGGGTATTATTTCTAGAAATAAATTTATGGGTGTTTTTTAAGTGCTATTCTATAATTTAATGAAAAAATGATGAGATTTTTTGTTTTTATAGGGATGATCTGTTTATTCAGTGCCTGCGTGCGCGAGCAATACAGGCGTATAGAAGGAAAGATATACGGGACCTATTATCGGATTACTTACGAAGCTAAAGAGGATTTTTCGGAAAAGCTGAAGGCTGAGATGGAGAAAGTGAATGCTTCCCTATCGATGTTTAATCCCCGTTCTGTCGTTGCCAGATGGAATCGGGGAGAGAGTGAGGAGGTGGATTCCCTGTTTATGCGGATGTTTCAAGCAGCAGAAAAAATAAACCGGGAAACGAAGGGTGCTTTTGATATTACGGTGGCTCCATTGGCGAATGCCTGGGGATTTGGATATAAGCAAAACCGTTTTCCCTTGCCCAAAGAAATCGATTCTCTATTACAATATATCGGTATGGAGAAATTGAAAATAGCAGGATGTCATTTGCTGAAAGAGAAGAAGGAGATGGAGATCGATGCCAGTTCTATAGCCAAAGGTTTGGGCGTGGATCTGGTGGCCGAATTTCTGGAGGGCCATAAAGTACGGAATTATATGGTCGATATTGGCGGAGAGATACGGGCCAAAGGAGAAAGCGATAAAGAAAGGCCCTGGAGAATCGGGATTGATAAACCCATTGGCGATGTGGGCGTCTCGGGGAGAGAATTACAAATGATTATTCAGTTTACCGGAGGTGCCATTGCCACTTCCGGAAACTATCGTAATTATTATATACACGAAGGTAAAAAGTATGCTCATACCATTAATCCGCGTACCGGTTATCCGGTGCAGCGGGATATTCTCAGTTCGAGTGTTTACGCTCCGACTTGTATGGAAGCGGATGCCTATGCGACAGCTTTTATGGTCTTAGGATTGGAAGAAAGTAAAAAAATTGTGGAAAACAATGCAGAAATAGAAGTTTGTTTCGTATACGAGCAGGAGGGGGAAAACAAGGTCTGGATGACAGAAAAATTTAAAGACTTGGTTGTTAAAGAAGAGTAGAAAAAATGAAGGCGCTAAGAGAGAAGAAATAGAGATGGCTAAGGGAGCAAGCAGATTCGGAACGATAATATTTTTATTGGTAGAATTGTTTTTTTCTACCGGCCTTTTTGCGGTTCCCGCCCAGGATACTATTTCTGTAAAAAAAGAAAACATCCTCTCTGTGCCTGTGGTGTATCGTCCGGATAGCCTGATCCGGGATACTTTGGCTTATGAGTATACCCGGATTAAAAATGCAGCCTATAAATCTTCTTTTACAAAAGAACTTTACAAATTAATTTTTGTCAATCCTAAGCGCAACCGGGTAAATGTAATGCGTACTCAAAACAGTGAAGCCCGTTTTGAAGCTTATGCGGGGAAGATCATCCAAAAAATCAATATAAAAGTATTGCCTCCCTATGGAACCAGTGTATACGATACTACTTATACTGAGATGGATTTGGGCTGGTTAAAAAACGCTGCCAATAAAATTCATATGAAATCTTCGGAGCGAACCCTGCAAAGGCAGTTGACGATAAAACCCGGAATGGTATTGATCCCTTTCGAATTAGTGCAAAATGAAATCCTGCTTCGGCAACTGGATTATATCGATGACGTTACGATCATGGTGGACGAAGATCCGCAAAATCCACAGGAAGTTATTTTGACTATTATCTGCAAAGACGATTTTTCTTGGGGAGCAGAAGTTTCTTCTAATTTCTTGAATAATGCCCGGGTGAAATTAATCAATAAGAATTTTATGAAGTTAGGGCATATTGTAGAATATCAGATTAGCTACCGGGGTACAAAGGAACAGAAGTGGGGAAATATGTTGGAATATAAAGTAAACAGTATATTCGGGACTCACTTTGATGTGACGGGTTATTATCAGAACGATTATGTTTCCAAACAGATTTGGGGAGAAATAAACCGACAATTTCTGACTTCCCGGGTGAAATGGGCAGGGGGAATAACCCTCAGCCGGATTTTTCGTTCCGATGAGTTACCGGATATTAACATAGAACACCAGAAAGTACCTTTTAATTATCACGCTCAGGATATTTGGTTAGGGAGATCTCTTTTGTTGAAAACACGACATCGGTACACGCGGAATATCTATTTTACGACCCGTTTTTTAAATACTATATTCAATAAGCGCCCTGTCGTATCTTCCGATACAAACCAGTTTTATTACAATCGGAAAAATATCTTTTGGGCTTTCACTTACCGAAAATTGAAATATTATAAAGCTAATCTTATTTACGATTTCGGACGTACCGAGGATGTGCCTACCGGATTTTATTCCGCTTTGACTTTCGGATTTGAGAAGAATGAGTTTCAAAACTCGGGTTATATTGGTTATGAAGCCCGCTATTCTCATTTTAATTCCCATACGGAACGTTTTTACGCTGCGGATGCTGCACTTGGGGCTTATCTCAATGAAGGAGGTTTCGAAAGGGGACTCTTTAAAGTGGGACTACATCATATCAGTAATTTGCAAACTATCGGAAACTGGCGTTTCCGTTTTTATAACGATGTGAATTATATTACGGGAATTCGCCGATATCCTTCCGATTACCTGCATTTTCAGGATTATGATATTTTAGGGTTTGATTCCGACACTTTGGGTGGGAATCAGAAGCTTTCTACTTCCCTGTCGGCTACTTTTTTTCTGCCTTATATTAAAAAAGGATTTCGTATGTCCTTAACAGGTTTTATAGATGTGGGTGTCTTAGCCCCGGAAAAAAAGTCTATATTCAAAAGTGAGACTTACTGGGGATTTGGAGCTGCTGTAACGTTGAGGAACGATAATATTGTATTCAAAAATATTACCCTCCGCTTATCTTTTTATCCCCGGGTTCCCGGAGATGTAAGAAGTTTTCAGGCTTCCATGTCCGGAAATCTGCAGAATGGTTTTTACGATTATCAGGTAGATAAGCCCAGAGTGATACCTTATGAGTGATGTTCGGATCTTTATCTATTTTTACTTTTTCCGCATTTAAACGAATCTCTCTAAAGAAAAATAAAAAATAGAAGGAAAGAGGAGAGATTTTTTGCAAAAATGACGGTAATTATTCTATTTTTGTCGTATAAAACAGGACTGACGAATAAAAGCTAGCCCTTTACTTCCTGAAAGTCGGCTAATCAGTAATGATTTTGAATTTAAGTTAACCGTAGTTTTACTTTTTAGTCGGGTAATAATCAAGATCATAGTTAGCTGTACGTTTACTGTATGAGGCTATTTAATAACGGATGAGTCCTGAATAAGTACCTTAAAAGCAATGAGCGAATGAAAAAAGTTCTATTATTTTCCCTGTTTTTATTATGCGGTTTATTCCTTTCCCAATTATTACCTTCAGTTTTCGAAAGTTCCTATTCTAATTTTGAATTGGTTTTTAAAAATTTGATGTTTGTTTGCTTGGCCTTTATTATGATTAATGTGGGGCGGGAGTTTGAATTGGACAAAAGCCGATGGAAATCTTATGCACAGGATTATTTTATAGCAATGGCTACAGCGGCCGTTCCTTGGTTGTTAATTGCTTTTTATTATATCTATATCCTGCCGGCGAATGACTTGTCCTGGGATAAAAATCTGCTGGTCAGCCGGTTTGCTGCTCCTACTTCTGCCGGGATTCTCTTTACCATGTTGGCTGCTGCCGGATTGAAAAAAGAATGGATATATCAGAAAACTCAGGTATTGGCTATTTTTGACGATTTGGATACCATTTTATTGATGATTCCGTTACAGATACTGATGATAGGTTTTAAATGGCAGTTGTTTATTATCGTATTGGTCGTTTGCCTGTTATTGATATTTGGGTGGAAGAAACTGAGTCGTTTGGAATTACCTCAATCCTGGAAAGCGATTCTCCTCTATGCCGTTTGTCTGGTGGCTATGTGTGAAAGTATTTATATACTGACCAAGTCGTTGATGGGAAGAGAAGGAGCTATACATATTGAAGTGTTATTGCCGGCTTTTGTCTTGGGAATGGTAATGAAAACTGTCCACAAAACAGGTAAGACAGAAGAAAATGTAGCCAGTTTCATCTCTTATTTATTTATGTTCTTGGTCGGTTTGAGTACTCCTCTCTTTATCGGGATCGATACGGCTACTTCCGGCTTCCAGATGCCCGGTTGGGGTACTATAGCTTTTCACGTGTTTATGGTAACCTTGCTTTCTAATCTCGGAAAAATGTTTCCTTTGTTTTTTTATCGGGACCGGAATATATTGGAACGTTTGGCACTTTCAATCGGTATGTTTACCCGTGGAGAGGTAGGAGCCGGAATTATTGTCATTGCGCTGAGTTATCAATTGGGAGGAATTGCAGTAATTGTGTCCATTCTCAGTTTGGTACTGAATCTTATATTAACCGGATTTTTCGTAGTCGCTGTTAAGAAGATATCGCAACACGTATATGGCGTAAAGGAATAGAAGAAGTTAACTATTCAACTATTCGGATAGGAAGCTGTTTGGAAAGTATAAATGTTTGAATGTGAAACTGTTTAAAGGGGAAAGCGTTCAAACATTTTAATTGTTAAGACAATTCTATATCTTCGAAATTCAATTCAAAAGTTATGTCAGGAAAATCGGTCACACGTAGAAAGAAGACAAAAAAAGGACGTAAAAGACGTGTATTAAAATATATATTGGGGAGTATTTTGCTGGGAGGTTTTTTGTGCGGATTATTTGTTTATTCTGTTTATGTCGGCCTGTGGGGGCCTCTTCCGGATTATCAGGAGCTGAAAGAAATACGGAATTATGAAGCTTCTGAACTTTACAGTGAGGACGGGGAGTTATTAGGTAAATATTTTATTGAAAACCGTACGAATGTCAAGTTTAATAATATTTCTACGAATGCTATAAATGCGTTGATTGCAACGGAAGACGTTCGTTTTTACGAGCATCAGGGAGTGGATAAAATTAGTCTTTTACGGGTTTTTTTCAAGACGCTCCTATTGGGGGACAGGAGTTCCGGCGGAGGGAGTACGCTCAGTCAGCAATTAGCTAAGAATTTATATCCCCGGGAAGAACAACAGGTTTCTTTTATGCCTGTAATCAAACTAAAAGAGATATTTACCGCTCACCGTTTAGAGCAGATTTATTCGAAGCCGGAGATTCTGACACTTTATTTGAATACGGTTTCTTTCGGAGAACGTACTTATGGCATTGAAAGTGCGGCTCAAAAATATTTTTCAGTTTCTGCTTCCGATTTAACCATTCCTCAGGCCGCTACTTTAATCGGGATGTTAAAAGGGCCATCCTGGTATAATCCTCGTTTGCATCCGGAGAGAGCTATACAGCGCCGTAATACGGTGATTCATCAGATGGTAAAATATGATTTCCTCCATGAGGAAGAAGGAGAGAGGGCGAAGGAAACTGCGTTGGAATTGAATTATAAGGCTGTCAATCACTATACTGGTTTAGCTCCTTATTTAAGGGAAAAGATACGACGGGATGCTTCGGAGATTATTGCAGCCTATAATACGACTCACGGTACGGCATACAATTTATACAAAGACCGTCTGATACTGACGACGACTTTAAATGCCGATATGCAACGATACGCAGAGGCGGCCGTAAAGGAACATATGAAAAAACTCCAGCATGAGTTTTATACTCATTGGGAAAATAGAGAACCTTGGTATAATAAACCTCAGGTGTTGGAACAGGCTATCCAAAACAGTCCTGTTTACCTTAGCTTAAAAGGACAAGGATACAATGAAAAACAGATTGCTGAAATCATGAATCGTAAAAAAGCGATGATGGTTTATAGTGCTTATCAGGGAGAAGCTTCGGCCGAAATGTCTTCTATCGATTCTCTCAAACATTATTTGAAAATTTTACATCCCGGAATGATAGCTGTAGAGCCGAATTCCGGTAAAATACGAGTATGGATAGGCGATTTGGATTATAAATATTTTCAATACGATCAGGTTGAAGCTCCCCGGCAAGTTGGTTCTGTTTTTAAGCCGGTGGTATATAGTGCGGCTATTCATAACGGGGCACAGTTAGATGCTTATTATAAAAACGAACAGAAAACCTATAAAGAATATGAGGATTGGACGCCCCGGAATTCGGATAATGATTATACCGGTTATTATACGCTGAAAGGAGCTTTGAGCAAATCCATCAATACCATTGCAGTGGAAGTTTTGTTGCAAACGGGAATAGAGAAGACCATTGTGCATGCCCGGAATTTGGGGATTAAGTCTGAGTTGCCTCAGTATCCTTCCCTTGCTCTTGGGAGTGCGGATATCCCTCTATCAGAAATGATTCTGCCGTATATGTGTTTTGCCAATGCCGGAAAATTAATGACTCCTTATTATTTATTGGAAATCAGAGATCAGTCGGGAACGGTTTTGTATCAGGCTCCTGTTCCGGAAGCAAAAGAAGTATTGCCCTCCCAGGAAGCATACGTGATGAGCAACATTTTATCGGCGGTGATCAACGAAGGAACCGGGAGGAGGTTACGGACGACTTACGGTTTAAAAAATGAACTGGCCGGAAAGACGGGAACAACCCAGAATCAGGCCGATGGCTGGTTTATCGGGTACAATTCCCGCATCGTAGTCGGCATACGGGTAGGAGCAAACGATCGGAATATACATTTTAATTCTATACGTTTGGGACAAGGAGCTCATATGGCCTTGCCTATATTCGGCCTGTTTATGCGGGAATGTCTGAAAGATCCTGCCTATGCCCGTTGGGAGAGCCTCTCTTTTCCACTTGTACCTGTGGCGGAACAAAAGGAGCTGGATACCCCTATTTTTCAGGAAAAGATGAATTTGTTTGAACGGATCGGAAATAAAAAATTGAAAAAAAGAGCTTTGGTTCATCCTACTGATACTGTCGTGAAGAAGGAAAAGAAAGGTTTTTTCCGAAAGATTGGAAATCTTTTCCGGAAGAAAAAAGAAGAAGAATAACTTTTCAGAAGTTTTTTTCTAATTTCTCCCAGTTTATTCGTTTCATACGACGAGACAATTGCAACAGGCAACCCCACAAAAGAAGAATCGCTACAGGAATTCCGTAGGGAAGATTTTGAAGTCCCCAGTGAAGGAAAATAAATGCGAAACTGAGGAGGCTAGCTAAAAAAGAGTAAAGAAGTATTTTCCCTTTCCCAAAACTGTTTCTTTCCTGAGCAAAAGGGAAAAAAGGGAAAATACCCAGTGTCGTTCCTAAGGTTATCAACGTAATTAGGGTGAATATAAATACAATATCGTCTAACAGTCTTATTCCTCCCAGGCAGAGAAGGAGTAGGCCGATCCCGCAGTACAAAGGAATAAAATACTTTATATAAACGGCTTTAAAGGCTCCTAGGATGAATTGTCCCGGGTAAATAAGGGGACGTGCCTGATAAATCCAAAGTTGATTGCCTTGTTCATTATACTTCATATTGTCGGTAATCATGTAGGCTACCATCAGTGAAAAATAGAGAGGCATATAGAGAAAGGGGGTATCCTTCCCTTCCTGGAAGAAAGAGATAAGCTGAATGATGATAATTGCCAGCATATAAGTGATGGCAGGCACAATGGCTTCTTTGAATTTCCGGTTACCGGAAGTCAGTCGCCAGCTAAGCATAAATCCCGATTTTTGCAGCGGGTGGCGGGCGAAAAGAGAGGCCAGAAACTGAGCTATTTTTTCTTTTTTTGCCTTTTCCTGTTTTGTCGAGGGCTGGCTTTCCAAAGGATTCAGAGGAGTGGAGAAATAAGGAGTAAACCATTTAAAAGAAACATAGGCCGAAAGTAGGGGAATAATAATTCCGATTCCGCTGTAATACCAAATACAAGGATGATCGGAAATAGCGAGTAGGCTTATAGAAGTAAACCAGGCGGGAGGTAATAGGATTGCCCCCAGAGAAAAAGAAGAGAAAAGTCCGATGGAGAAATCCGCTGTATGCAGGAGAATCTGATAGCTGCAGACAACCAAGACCACCATTCCGATTTGTATATAGCTCAGAATATTCTGGAATTTTTCTTTTGATAGGAAATGAAGGCATCCCCTATAAACTAAGTTGGTAATTAATAAAGCAAATAGGCTATTACTCAAGGCAGAGAGAAGAAAAAGAAGACCGGAAATGCCTCCTTGCCGGATCCCCACAATAAACAGGGGAATGATAGTTGCGCATAAGGTTAAAAAGAATATATAATAACCCAGGGTAATCAGTTTGGCCACAGAGAGCGTGAGTGCATTTACCGGCATGCGGGATAAAATGTGTATATCCCTCGGGTCGAATAACATTTGAGTATATTCCGATAAGAGAGAAAGGACCAGCATCACTAGAATCATAGAATGGAATAAAAGGATTGCGGTCTGTATATCGCTTTTAGAATAGGAAATAAGGAAAGATGCCGTACCGAAAAATAGTAGGCTGAAACCTTGTTGGAGAAGGGCAGAATTTATTTTTTCCGAATTTTTTCCACTTATTCTTCTCGAAGTCCTGTTATCTACCATCAATTT
This sequence comes from Blastocystis sp. subtype 6, assembly GCA_000963415.1. Classification (NCBI taxonomy): domain Eukaryota; class Bigyra; order Opalinata; family Blastocystidae; genus Blastocystis; species Blastocystis sp. subtype 6. The sequence goes on along the minus strand of JZRM01000214.1, from coordinate 14,655 downwards.
CAGACGGATGACAGTGGTGAGCTGTTCAAAGTTGACACCCCTGCTGTTGAAAAAAGAGCGGAAAGGAATTATTAGAAACAGTAAAAAGCGGATCATTGGTTCTTTTTCTCAAATACATGAATAATTTTTTCAGCTTTTTCCGTAGAATCTGTCTGTCCGGTTAATTTAGAAAATAAATTTTCCAGGGAGGAAGACCCGGATTGTTGTTTCAGGATTTCAACAGCTCCGTTTGCAATAATCTGACCTTCATTAAGCAAGATAATCCGGGTGGAAATTCGTTCGACAATATCCATCAGATGAGAACAGTAGAAAATCGTTTTCCCCTCTTTGGAAAGTTGGGAGATCATTTCCTTTACCATAATGACAGCATTGGCATCCAATCCATTCAGGGGTTCGTCCATAAAGAGAATATCAGGATTGTGTAAAAGCCCGGAAAGAATATGGATTTTTTGTTTCATTCCTTTTGAAAAATGGAGCATACGATCGTTGCGAAAATTTTTCATTTCGAATAATTCTAATAAGTCAGTGCTTTTCTGGCGGGCAATATCCGGAGTGATCCCGTAGAGACTGGCTGTAAATTCGAGATATTCCAAGGGAGTAAGTTGTTCATACATAATTGCATTTTCCGGGATGTAACCGATGCGTTTCTTGATCGTAATGTCTTCCTGCCTAAGATCATGACCTAGAATCCGGATATCTCCTTCGAAATCGCGTATAACTCCGCATAATATTTTTACTGTTGTGGATTTACCGGCTCCGTTACTTCCCAAATAACCGATTACTTCTCCGGCATTTACTTCTAAGTCAATTCCTTTTAAAACTTCCTGATGGTTGAAGCTTTTCTTTAGATTTTGAATTTGAATGACGGGATTTTCCATTTTTCAAAGTAGTTTATCCGGATTTTTTTTGATGTAATCACTCCAGTTTTTACATTTGGAACCCCCAGTAGTGGGAAGATTTCCTTGTAAATGGTGGCAGAAAGCAATAGCGATGGCATCCGTTTCATCCAGGTTTTCGGAAGTAGTGCGGATGTCCATAAATTTGCTCAGAAAAATAGCGATTTGTTCTTTAGAGGCCATACCGTTGCCGGTAATGCTCATTTTGATTTTTTTGGGAGCATATTCAAAAATGGGAATATTGCGCTGAAGGGCAGCGGCAATAGCTACTCCTTGGGCTCTCCCCAATTTAAGCATGGATTGTACGTTTTTGCCATAAAATTGCGATTCTATAGCCAGTTCGTCGGGATGATAACTATCAATTACCTGTAAACTACGCTGAAAAATATGCTGGAGTTTGAGGTAAGGATCGTGGATTTTGTCCATGTCAAGTACTCCCGATACGATCAGCCGGGGTTTCAGGATTTTACCTTGGGTACTGATAACGGCATACCCCATAAAGTTTGTACCTGGGTCGATGCCCATGATTAATTTTTCCATTTTATCCGACTTAAAGAGAGCGCACTACTGATTCGTATTCGATTTACGATAACAGAGCGTTTGGAGGATAATTTTTTAGTATTGGGATTCTCCTATTTCTGTCAATATACTACTGAAGCAAAGGTAATAATTTTTGTATTTTTCGCTGATTTTCTCTTCCATCAAAGGAAGATGAATTTTCAGGAAACAATCCAAAGCTTCCGAACTGTCGAAAACCAGTTGTAAAGAATAGGTTTTTCCCTCGGGTTGATCGATAGAGACTTTTGTAAATAAAATGTCTTGAGTGAGTCCGTTTTGGCGCAGATAAGCAAGATAATATTTCCGGATGAAAGAAATCCATTCCGTTTCTATCGATTCGTTTACGATAAAGGTTGTATTGAAAATAATACGCATATTCTTCAATGATTATTGTCGCATAGATTTACGGAAGGAGAAAATTGCTTTCCGGAGATAGATCGGAGTCGGCTAACTCCGGAAAGAATTTATTCTATTTGATCAATTCGGTGCCCATGAAAGGTTGTAAAACTTCGGGTACACGAATGCCTTCAGCGCATTGGTAATTTTCAAGTAAGGCCGCCACGATCCGGGGAAGGGCCAGAGAGCTACCGTTTAAGGTATGTACCATATTGGTTTTTTTCTCTCCTTTGGTCCGGTAGCGTAATTTCAGACGGTTGGCTTGAAAATCTTCAAAATTGGATACAGAACTTACTTCCAACCATTTTTCCTGGGCTTTGGAGAATACTTCAAAATCATAAGTCAAGGCTGAAGTAAAACTGATATCTCCTCCGCACAAACGCACAATGCGATAAGGTAAACCGAGTTTAACCAGCAGACTTTCCACATGCTTTACCATACCGTCCAAAGCTTCATAAGAAATTTCGGGCTTGGTGATTTGTACGATTTCTACTTTATCAAATTGGTGCAGGCGGTTCAGGCCGCGTACGTCTTTTCCGTAGGAACCGGCTTCTCTTCTGAAACAAGCGGTATAGGCTGTGTTTTTAATCGGTAATTGTTCTCCCTCTAGGATCATATCCCGGTACAAATTGGTTACAGGAACTTCTGCGGTCGGGATCAGATAGAGTTTATCTTCGTTCACATAGTACATTTGTCCGTCTTTATCCGGAAGCTGTCCGGTGCCATAACCGGAATCTGCATTGACCATAAGGGGAGGCATTATTTCTTCATAACCGGCTTTTATATTTTCTTCCAGGAAGAAATGAATCAAGGCCCGCTGCAGCCGGGCTCCCAGACCTTTGTATACGGGGAAGCCAGCTCCTGTAATTTTCACTCCGGCTTCAAAATCGATTAAATTGTATTTTTTTGCCAGTTCCCAATGGGGTAAATCATTTTCATGCCGTTGGGGAATGCTTTCGACAATTTTTGCGATTTGATTATCAGCTTCTGATTTTCCTCGGGGTACGGAGCTGTGTGGCATATTCGGAAGTCGCAGTAATACTTCCGTCAGCTCGTCGGTGATGGCATTGAGTTGAGGAACCAAAGCTGCGATTTCTTCTTTTAATTCTGTTGTTTCCAAACGGGCTTTTTCCGCTTCTTCTTTTTTCCCGTTTTTCATTAGCGCTCCGATTTCCCGGGCGATACTGTTCATTTGGGCTTGTTTCGATTCCGATAATTGTTGTATTTTTTTCCGTTCCCCGTCGAGGGTAATGATTTTTTCTACGAGATGGCGGGCATCGAAATTTTTTACGGCCAGGCGTTCGATGACAGTTTCTTTGTTTTCCTGGATAAATTTGAGATTCAACATAACTATTTAGATTTTGTTAGGAGTCCTCGAAAAACGACTTTCCGGCTGGGGTACTTCCCGGTCCTGTAAATACTGTCGTTCGGGTACTTCCGATTCCGAAACATTCAAGTCCTGGACAATTTAACTTTTCTTTCTCCTGGTTCTGTCCGAATAAAACATTCAAACTTTAAAAGGTCGAAAAATTGCCCCTTATTTTGAGAATGTAAATATATAAAAAAACTCCTGTATTCATGCAGAATACAGGAGTTTTTAATCTTTATCCCTGCTTATTCAGCTACTTCTGCAGAAGCAATAGGCTTAACAGAAACATAGGATCTATCTTTTTGTTTTTTAGTAAAGACTACTTCTCCGTCAACCAATGCATATAAGGTGTGATCTTTACCCATACCTACATTTTGTCCGGGATTATGTACAGTACCTCTCTGGCGAACCAGAATATTACCTGCTTTGGCTATTTGTCCGCCCCAGATTTTGATTCCTAATCGTTTACTTTCGGATTCACGGCCGTTCTTGGAACTACCGACACCTTTCTTGTGTGCCATATTTTGAAAATTTTAAAGTTTACAAATTGTTTGATAACCATTCCTTAACGGAATCAATAAAATTAAGCGTTGATCGCTTCGATCTGGATTTGCGTCATGCATTGACGATGTCCGTTCTTTCTTTTGAACGTTTTTCTTCTTTTCTTTTTGAAGATAATCACTTTATCGGCTTTTACATGAGCCAGTACTTTTGCGGTAACTTTTGCGCCTTCTACTTTCGGCGTACCGATCTTGATGTCACTTCCGTCTTCTACAAGAAGTACATTTTCAAATTCAACCTGAGCACCTTCTTCTGCATCAAGTCTGTGGACATACACTTTACGGTCTTTCTCTACTTTAAACTGCTGTCCTGCGATTTCAACAATTGCGTACATTCTAAATTGTTTTAATGTTAGTACCATGGGGTGGGCTCTTGTCCGCTTATTGTACCCCTAAGGAAAATTCGTGGTGCAAAAGTAGTATATATTTTTTAATTACCAAAGAGTTTGATTCTTAATTTTGGAGGATTTTCTCCTTTATTTTTCTTTGATTTTCACGGCTGTCGGTCCTTTTTCCCCAATCTTCTAAACCGAGGATACCTGCAGGGGCTTCTTTCTGCCATTCTTCCCCAAACGTTTGGTCTAAATAGTTAAAAATTTCCTCATTAAACCGAAGCAGTATATCGAGGGGAGCCTCTAAGTTTTGAACACCTTTTTGAATCAGCTCTTTTTCATAAACAACAAAATTGACCTTGTATTTTTTCCAAAAAACAGCTTTTGTAAATTGATCTAATTGAATTGTTTCCATTATGCCAAACAAGAGGGGATGTCCGGATCGGATCTCTTTTTGAGCCTGTTGGAGAGAATAGGCTTCCTTATTATAGGAGAAAGGAAGTAAAATATTTAACGAATCGGTTGAATGGACTCGTAGCACTATCGTAGTATCACGGCTTTCCAAACCGACGAAAGAGAATCTCAGGTGATATTTCTTTTTTGTTAGATTTTCTATTTTAAAATACCCTAGAGAATCTGTGAGATAGCCCGTTTTGTTTGAGGGAATGATCTGAATATAGGCTCCGGCCAAAGGGACTGGAATTGATTTATAAGGAAATGTCCGCTCAAAATCTTCACCGTAGACTCTTCCCACTATCTTGCTGTTTACGGGATGTTGTATGCTGCAGCCGACCGATAACAGAATCGCGAGCATTATCCTTATTGTTTTCATCGTGTTTCAGGGCTTTATTCTCTTACAGGGGAAAATTACAGAAAAACAAATATATTTATAAAAACTGAAAACGAATACCTGGGAGCCGGAAAGTTAGTCCGAATTCTTTTTAGAAATATAAAGATAAGTTCGTTAATTTATAAAAAAATTAAGAAAAAGGCAGTTTAAAAAAATTAATTTTGTTTTCAATTTTAGATAAAAGGGAGGGAGGCAGAGGAAAAGAAGAATGGTGTACTATTTAGTAGCGTTAAGTATCTTATTAAATGAAATCATTTGGGTTGAGCATAGGGCTTTTTTTAGCATTGATTATGCAGGGGAAAGCTCAAGTATTGATCGGGCAAATAACGGATGAAGAGGGAAGAGCAATAGAGGGAGCGACGATATATATCAGAGAGACTATGCAAGGAACTGTAGCGGATGAGAATGGAAATTTCCGGATTCATCTGGCGGCGGGAGATTACAGTTTAGAAATAAGTGCCCTGGGCTATGAGAAACAATTGATTGAATGGGAGATTACCGAAAAGGAAGCTTCTTTATCCGTTCGTTTGAAGCCGATAAGGTATATGTTGAAAGAAGTAAGGGTAATCGGAAAAGGGGAAGATCCGGCCTATTACATTATGCGGAATGCCATAGCCAGAGCTCCTTATCACCGACGGAAAGTGAAGGAATATTTTTCTGAAGTTTATAGCAGGGGAAATTGCCGGATAGACAATCTTCCCCGGATATTGAAATGGGGCAAAACCGGGCGGGAGGTATTCGATACAATCAAGGGAAAGACCTTGTTGATGGAGTCCGTTATGGATATTAAATTCCAGTCGCCCAATAGATATAAGCGTAATATTTTGGCTTTTAGTACGACTATTCCGGAAGAGATAGGGCCTGAGAATGCATTGAATGTTGTCACTTCTTCTATCTATGACCCTGATATTTTGGGTATCTTATCGCCTTTGTCACCGGGAGCATTTTCTTCTTACAAATTTCGTCTGGAAGATTCTTATCGGGAAGGAGAACGAATGATCAATAAGATCGAAGTACAATCGAAGATTAAAAATAATCGGTTATGGAATGGCTGGATTTATATTGCAGACGAGGAGTGGTGTGTGGTCGGGTTTGATTTTAGTTATAATGTGAAAGGTTTTTCTGCTCAAATGCAAGTGGGATTTAATGAGATAACGGCTGCTATTTTTCTCCCGACATCTTATAATATTACAATCGGTATGGATATGATGGGATTGGAGGGAGAAGCGAAATATTTTTCTTCCGTAAAATATAAAGAATTACAAATAGATACCATTCAATTAACTTTGGCAACAGAAGATACGAGTATAAGAAAGAGAGGCGTAAGTAAAAAGGAGCAAAAAATACGTCATAAAATACAGGAATTATCCGAAAAAGAAGATTTAACCAATCGGCAGGCTTATGAATTAGCCCGTTTATCCCAACGATTACAGGAATGGCCTTCGTCTGATTCTGTTTCGCCTTACCAGATACCTTTGCGGCGTTTGAGAGATTCTGTAACAGTGGATACTATGGTCACAAAGAGAGATTCGCTGTATTGGCAGAAGATAAGAACTGTACCTTTATTGGAGGAAGAAATAAAAAGTTACGAGGGCAAGGACAGTTTGCGAAAATTTATGGAAAAAGTATTCGGGCCGCCGGATACCGTTCCGAATAAGGCAGATATGATTTTTTCTAAAATAATGCTTGGAGATACTTTTGCTTTAGACAATAGAAAAAGAGTGGGATTGGAAGTGGGGGGATTATGGGAAATTTTTCCTCAATATAATGTTGTCGACGGGCTTTGGATAGGACAAAATGTGCAATTGCATATCTATATGAATAAAGGTAAGAAAATCAGTTTTGGTCCTTCCCTTTATTATGGAACGGCTCGTAAGACGCTATTGTGGAAAATGAATGCAAATTGGCTTTATGCTCCTATGAGTAGGGGACAATGGGAGTTAGATTTTGGTGAGATGTCGGAAGATTACGGACATGCCGGAGAAGGGGCTTTGTTTGAAAATTCCATTTCTTCTTTTTTCTTTCAAAAATTGAGGAAGAATTTTATCCGTTTTTATGAAAGGCGTTTTATTCACCTGAAGCATTCGATTGATATTGCGAATGGTCTTACTTTTGCTGTAGAGGGGCAGTATGAGAGACGGGATCTACTGAGAAATCATATTTCCAGGAAAAATATTGAGCCCAACGATCCTGTATTGGAAGGAGGAGTCGATATGCCTGAAAATACTTCTTTAATTGCAGGCATTCGTTTGACGTATACTCCCTGTTATTTCTTTACTGTAAAAAATCATCAGAAACAATACGAGCGGTCAGCCTGGCCGACTTTCTCTATCGGTTATGTCAGAGGTTTACCGACAGATGCTACCTATACAAGTCGTTTTGAACGATTGGATATAGGGGTAAAGCAAAACATAAAATTAGGGTTATTCGATTCTTTCTCTTATAGCGTGAATGCAGGGCAGTTTTTATCCCGTAAAGAGATTTATTTCCCCGATTATATGCATTTTACGACCATCGGTTGGGTGTATAGTACAGATCGTTTTTCGGAGGATTTTTTCTTGGGAGAATACTATGCCTGGCATACCAAGGATAAATGGTTGAGGGGAGCTATAAATTATAATTCGGCATTTTTGTTTTTAAAGCGGTTGCCTTTTATGCAAAATATGACGTTTGACGAGGGAATTCATGGGCGTTATTTGTGGACGCCAGAAATCGGAAATTACATGGAGTGTGGTTATTCGATCGGATTACAGGAGTACAGTCGTTTGGGCGTATTTGTAGGTTTTAACCGTCACGGTTATCAGGAAATTAAAGTGAGAATGGCTTTGCCGCTTCAGGTAAAAGAGTTCAAAAAAATATTTCAGGAATATACTAAATGAACAGAGTAGAGGAAGGGCAAATGACATTAAAAGAGGAGAATGCAAGAATTCCCATACTTTTTCGTAAATTTGAACCGAAAAACAGATACAAGAGGAAGTCCTCCGCTACAGTCTGGAAAAAGGGGAGGATTTCGTAAAACCACTAAAAAGAAAATAGGAAACAGATGAAATATTTGGCACGTTTTATTATGTGGTTAGCTGGATGGCGGTATAAGGGAGAACTACCTCAGGTGAAGAAGGCGGTAATTATTTCCGTGCCCCATACTTCTAATTGGGATTTTGTGTGGGGGGAACTGGCTTTTTTAAGTCAGGGAATTCCAGCCTATATCTTGATGAAAAAAGAATTTTTCTTTTTTCCCTTGGGATTATTGTTAAGGGCTCTGCGTGTCATTCCGGTAGATCGGGGAAAAAAAGACAGTCATTTGGTTCAGCAGATGATAGCGGAATTTAATAAGCGGGATTCCATGTATCTTTGTATCACTCCGGAAGGAAGTCGGAAAAAAAGGAAAAAATGGAAAAAAGGTTTTTTGGTGATCGCTAAAGCGGCCGGCGTACCGGTATATTTAGGGCGTATTGATTATAAAGAGAAATTTTGCGAAATAGGTCCTCTTTTTTATCCGACAGAGGATGTGGAGGCAGACTTGAATTATATCATGCAAACTTATAAGGATGCTCACCCGAAACATCCGGAACAGTTTTCTTGGGGAGAAGACTGACAGAACTGAAAAATCTTTTTCAAAAACCAATATCCAATGAAAGTCGCGTTATTACAATCAGCTTTGGTATGGGGGGATGTGGAGGAAAATTTAAGGCGTTTTGATTTGAAACTGACGGAACGTGTCGGCTGCGATGTTATGCTTTTGCCGGAGATGTTTACTTGTGGTTGTATGATGGTAAAAAAGGAGAAGGAACAGGCGGATGCAGAAAAGATAAGGGTAGCTTCTTATTATACGGAAGTATGTCGACGGATGTCGGCATGGGCAGCCTTTCAGGACGCTCTTGTGATAGGAAGTACTGTTTATGAGGAAAACGGACGTTTCTATAATCGTCTGATAGCTGCTTTTCCCGATGGAAAATATCAGTATTATGACAAAAGGCATTGTTTCCGGATGGGAGGCGAAAATGAACATTTTACTCCGGGAAACAGACACCTGAGTATTGTCTTTCGGGAATGGAAAATAGCTACATTTATTTGTTATGATTTACGTTTTCCGGTATGGAGCCGGAACACTGATCATTACGATTTAGCTGTATATATAGCTAATTGGCCTGAATCGCGAAGAAAAGTATGGCAAAATTTACTGGTTGCCAGGGCCATTGAAAATCAAGCTTATGTAGCTGGCGTAAATTGCGTGGGAATAGACGAGGGTGGTTTGCATTATGCCGGAGATTCTGTTGTAATAAATGCCCGGGGAGAAACGATCGGAACAGCAAAGGCTTTTGAAGAGCAAACGATTCTCACAGAGCTGGATAAAGCAGAATTGAATCTTTTCCGGCAGAAGTTCGCTGTGTTGGACGATCGGGATCTGTTTCAATTTGAAGGATAGCATTTCGGAGGGGAAAAAGTAGATTGCAGAACCGCGGGTTTATCGGTTGGGTCTGGGAGATTGTGAGTCCGTATTCCGTTCATTGTGTGAGATAAATCTTATTTCTGAGAACCTGGATTAAAGTGATATATTTATAAATAACTATTTTATTATCTATGAATTACTTATTATTTACTTGTTTGAGTTTAGGGGCTGTATTAACGTCTGAAACTCAGCATGCAATGGCTATGAAAAAGGGAGAAGAGATTCAAAAAGGGGACAAAATTTTAACGATGGAAGAGGCTGTATTGGGGTATGAGCTCAGGCCTGAGTCCCGGAATATGCAATGGCAGGGAGACCGGAATATTTTGACCTGGACGGAGGGAACAGAATTATGGGCGGAAGCGGTAGAAACAGGTGAGAAAAAAGTAATAATGACGATAGAGGAATTAAATCCTTTGATTCAGGCCGATTTAAAAGGTTGGCCGAAGTATTCCTGGAAAGACGGACAAACATTGTCTTTGATCCGGAAAGGAAAATATTATGAGATAGAGGTAGGAAGTAAACAGTTGAAACGGACTATTTCTTTACCTGAAAAAGCGATGGATCTCACTTTTAATGGGAAAGATGCTTTTGCTTTTACCCGGGGAAATAATTTGTATTATTGTGACGAGAGGGGAAATGAATTTGCTGTCACAGCTGACGAAGATCCGAATATTGTCAATGGTCAGACAGTCAGCCGAAGGGAAATGGGTATTTCTACGGGAATCTTCTGGTCGCCGGATGGAAAAAAACTGGCTTTTTACCGGAAAGACGAAAGTGCTGTGAGTTCTTTCCCTTTACTGGATATAACTACCCGTACCGGCAGTTTACAGGAAATAAAATATCCTATGGCAGGTATGCCTTCGGAACAAGTCAGTCTAGGGGTATACGATTTGGCTTCCCAACAGACCGTTTTTATGGAGGTGACAGATTTCGGGCGGGAACAATATCTGACGAATATTACCTGGGGACCTGCATCTGAGGTACTCTATATCCAAGTTGTAAACCGGGATCAAAATCAGGTTCATCTGAATAAATATTGTGCTAAGACAGGGGTCTTTATAAAGACGTTAGTAGAGGAAAAAAATGAACGTTATGTAGAGCCTAGTGATCCATTGGTATTTTTGAAAAATGATCCTTCCCGTTTTATCTATCGTACGGACAACCGGGATAATTACCGGAATCTTTATTTGTGCGATACGGAAGGTAAACAACTGAGGCGTTTGACGGACACTGATGCTGATGTGGCTTATATTGCACAGGATGGAAAATACGTTTATTACACTTCAGCAGAAGTAAGTCCTATTGAGAATCATTTATTCCGGGTGGATTTGAAAACTGGAAAAAAGAGCCGGTTGACGGAAGCAGAAGGCTGGCATACTATAATGGTGAGTGAAGACGGACGTTATTTTGTAGATAATTATAGCAGTCTGAATGTTCCCCGTAGGATCGAATTGCGGCAGACAAATGGGAAACCGATAAAGGAAATCCTGAAAGCAGAAAATCCGACCCGTACTTATAATTTCGGAGAAATCAGTTTAGGAACAGTCAAGAGTGCCGACGGTCAGTTTGATAATTATTACCGGTTGATCAAACCGATGAATTTCGATCCTGCGAAAAAATACCCTGTGATCCTTTATGTGTATGGAGGACCTCATTCGCAGATGGTGAAAAATACCTGGCAAGGGGAGTTGAGACGTTGGGAGATGTATATGGCTCAGCAGGGATATGTCGTATTTGTTATGGATAACCGGGGTACATCAAATCGCGGAGCGGCCTATGAAAAAGCGATCTATAAACAATGTGGGCAGGCAGAAATGGCAGATCAGATGAAAGGCATTGAATTTCTGAAATCTCAGCCTTGGGTAGATGCTGACCGGATAGGTGTACATGGATGGAGTTATGGCGGGTTCATGACGATCTCCTTGATCACCAATTATCCGGAGGTATTTAAAGTGGCGGTGGCTGGTGGACCGGTAATAGACTGGAAATGGTATGAGGTGATGTATGGAGAGCGTTATATGAGTACCCCCCAACAAAATCCGGAAGGATATGCTAAAGTCAGTTTACTTTCCAAAGCGAAAGATTTAAAAGGAAAATTGTTGATCTGTCAGGGAGCTATCGACGATACGGTTTTATGGCAGCATAGCCTGAGTTTTATCCGGGAATGTATAAAAAATCAGGTACAGGTAGATTATTTCCCTTATCCTTGTGCAAAGCATAATGTATTTGGGAGAGACCGGATTCATTTGATGCAGAAAGTTACGGATTATTTTGAAGATTATTTAAAATAGAAAATTCCTGTTCTTTTTGCAGGAAAGCTGAAAAACAGGCGTTTGAATAATTTTTCTTCCCTTGAAGAAGAGAAGATTGTGTCGGTTAATGGAACGGCATAGAAGAAAATGTTTGTGGAGGAGCTGTAGACAGTAAAAGATACCGTAAAGAATGATTAAAGTATGCGTATAGATATTTTAAGTGTGGTTCCGGAGTTATTGGAGAGTCCGTTAAACCATTCGATTATTAAGCGGGCGCAAGAGAAAAAGATTGTGGAGATTTACATCCATAATATCCGGAACTGGTCGAAAGATAAATATAGAAAAGTCGATGATTATCCTTTTGGAGGAGAAGCGGGGATGGTACTGATGATTCAGCCGGTTTTCGATTGTATCCGGGAATTGATGGCCCAGCGGAATTATGATGAAATCATCTATACTTCTCCGGATGCCCCTGTATTCAATCAACAGACGGCTAATGAATTGTCTTTAAAAGAGAACATCATGATACTGTGCGGGCATTACAAAGGAATCGATCAGCGTATACGGGATAATCTGATTACTCGCGAAATCTCGATAGGCGATTATGTATTGACCGGAGGAGAACTTCCGGCTTGTATTATGACGGATGCTATTGTACGTTTGATACCGGGAGCTATGAGTGATGAGAGTTCGGCTTTAAGTGATTCTTTTCAGGATAATTTACTGGCGCCTCCCGTCTATACGCGTCCGGCAGAATTCAACGGTTGGGGGGTTCCGGAGGTGTTATTGTCCGGAAATCATGCGAAGATACGGGAATGGCAGGAGCAGCAAGCCTATGAACGGACGCGTTTGTTGCGTCCGGATTTATTGGAAGAATAGGTTTGTCTTTCAGGATACTCAAAAGAGTGTATTCTACGAGCGCGCGAGGAGGGTTTTGTTTTAAACGAAGAGTATGAGAAAATTTTATGGTCTTATGGTAGCAGTATCCTTACTGTTAATAGCCTGTGATAAGCAGGAGAGACAGGTTGGATTTGCGGAATCGGGAACGGATAGTCTTCGTTGGGAACAGGGATTACAATGGCGTAAAGAACAGAAGTATACAGAGGCATTAAAGGTTTTGGATACATTGGTAAGAGCGGGGGAGGGTAGTTTTGTTTTTCCGGCAATACGACAGATGATGGCCTTATATACTTTATCCGGGCAAAGGGAGAAGGGAGAGGAATATTTTTTAGAAAGGAGTAGAAGTGAAAAACAAGGAAACGAATACCGGCGGGAGTTGTTGATTGCGGCGGCACAGTTGGCTTTTGAGGCGGATCGGGACAGTGTGGCTTTGAAGTTGTTGAGGGAAGCCCAGCTTTATCCGGCCAAGGAGGTCCCGGAGCGGCTTCTCTTTTTTTATCGCATTGCCGGTGGAATTTATATGTTTTGTGATAAAGAGAAAGAACGGAGTATTGCAACTTTTCAGAAAGCCATCGAAACAATGGAAAAATACGGGGATACCGAGGGTATGGGAATGCAGTGTATGGGACGTTTGGCCTCTATATATCGTGCCGAGGGAAGATATGATGAAGGGATAGAAATGTGTTATAAAATTTTAGAGGCAGGAAAATATTCCGGTAATACAGAAAGCATAGCGCGTGCTTCTAGCGAGTTGGCTTATTTTTATGGAGTGTTGGGAGATGTTGAAAAAGCTTTGGAATGGAGCGGTCAGGCTATTCAAGTTTGTAAAGAGAAACGGGAGATGGCGAGTGTTTTGGCCGATTTATACCGGGCGCGTTCCAACTGGTTGAATGAATCGGAACGACTTTCGGAAGCGATGGAATGTTTGAGATTAGCGGATAGTTGTTATAAAATAGTGGGAAATGAGAGGGCCCGCTTATTTGCCCGAATGAATGGGGCATTATATCGTTTGAATGTTCCAGATTCCCTGGCGAGGGGAATAGAAATATTGCAAACTGTAATGGGTGACAACCAGTTTAAAGCTTTGCCTCTCAGACACCAATATAGCACTCAATTTGAATTAGGGCGGGGATTATTGATGGCTGGGCATAGGAAAGAAGGCTTATCTTTGGTACGGGAAGCAGCGGCCTGGTATGAACAGCAGGAAGATGTAGAAATGCAGGATTATGTGTATGCTTTTCTGACAGATTACTATGCCCGGAATGGATTTGACCGGGAATTGGCAAATTGTTTTCCTTTATACCGTAATGTGCGGGACACTCTTTTCAAACGGGAAAAAGTCCGGTTTATGGTGGCAGCGAATGTGAAATTTGAAACAGAAAAAAAAGAACAACAGAATCGGGTCCTGGTTGCTGAGTTGGCTTTACATAAACGGACTATACAATATTATATTGCTTTTGGATTGTTCTTTATCTGTTTGGCTGTTGCCCTGTTGATCTGGCTATGGATGCGGCAGCGGGCTTTGCAATTAAAACGAACGATAGATAGAATGCGGATTAAGGCTCAGGAGGAAGAATTGCATAATCTCTTGAAGTCACAATGGGAGTTAAATCGTAAAAATGAGGAATTGAGAGCAGAAATTGAGTCGGCTTTAAACAGGATTACGACGGAGGAAGGGGTCAAACCGGGTATTCTGTCGGTGTTAGGGAGTTTAAATCCGCGTTTATTGACAGAGCAGGAGGAAATAAAATTCCGTCAGTCCTTTAATGGAATATATCCTGATTTTATGAGAATGCTCAGAAGACGTTTTCCTGCTGTTTCGAAAAATGAAGAATTAATTTGTATGTTGATTTATAGGGGTTCTTCTTCCGAAGAGATTGCTTTTGCTTTGGGAATCTCCAGGGAGAGCGTGAATAAAGCCCGCTATCGGATTCGGAAAAAACTGAACTTATCCAAAGAAACCACTTTGGATGATTGGGTAAAGGAAATTACAAGTTAAAGGGTAGATTTCATTTGTTTCTTTACTTTTTCTTAGGTATTCCTCCGCCTTATTTCGGAAAAGAGCTGGAGGCTCCGTTCGCTATTTTGTATA